>CM030854.1:5288104-5373104 GCA_018105865.1 Metaphire vulgaris
ATAAGTCTTTTATTGTTCGACGAATTTTCCGAGAAACAAATTGGATGATGAGTTCTAATTCCGAGAAAAGTTGCCCGATTGAAGTCAGCCCTTAATCGATTTCAGCGTCTTATTAGCTTCTAAATGGAATTTGTGAAATAAAATTATCACTCACAGCCCACCAGGGGACAACAGTAACGCTAACATCATTTTTACTTCATTTTTACTTTGGCTATAACAACAACAACAACAACAACAACAACAACAATAATAATAATAATAATAATAATAATAATAATAATAATAATAATAAGAATAATAGGAGACTAAGTAAACCTCTTGACAACCACTGCATTAGCTCTCTCTCTTTCTCTCTCTCTCTCTCTCTCTCTCTCTCTCTCTCTCTCTCTCTCACTGCAGTATCTCTAATTTGGAATGACCTACAATCATGAGGACGACTCGCAGTATAGGTATAGGTCGAACATTTTAGTTCAAGTCGTCAGATCAAGAAGTCGAATTGGTTTGAGCGAAATTTTCTAATTGCGATGCTATTTTAAGAAATCTACCACCGTTTAGAGCAAACTACTAAATCACTTTCTCCTGTAATTCGATACATGTTGCTTTTACTCGCTTTTTGCAGCACGTACGGACGCGTTGAACGACGAACTATAGGCCTATAGAGATAGCAATTTAACTGGAGGCACGTGGTACGACAATCTAGCTGTAAAACATCAGTCAAATCCTCCATTAGACGACTATTGGTACTGTTTTTACGGCGTACTACACATTACGGCTACTTCTTCTTCCAGGTATCGCTACATTCACTGCGTAGCGAGGATCTCAGGACACTGCCTTACGACTGTCGTTCGCATTAGCGTCACGTCAACCGCTGACATTAATTTCCTAATGATGTGGATTCATCGTATATTGAAGAACTACTGCGCTATAGCAATCAGCGCTTTTAAACTTACAGATCGAATATTCTAGACAGACGACAATCTCTGTCGACGAAGGAGGAATGTTAGAAATGAGCCTTATTATGAGTTATGAGCCTTCATTATAGAACATTCGGGTGTCAATAAAAAGTTACGTTGATCGAGATTAATGAAAATGTGAAATTGTCTAGGCTGACAAGTTCTAGATGACACAGTTTGGTTTAGATGGACTGCGAAATCAGAGATGTCCATGAGTCCACTTTCTAAAACCCAATCCAACCCATCAAAATACCCAACCCAACCCATGCCGATAATAGGTTTCCTTGACCCAACCCACTGTAATACATTACAGTTTCTTAAACCATGACTTATTTTCTGACCCAACCCACCATTAATATGGAAAAGTCTGACCCAACCCAATACAACCCAACCAAACCAAACCCAACCCATGGGTTAACCCAACCCATGGACATCTGTGCGAAACAGAATTGCCTTTCAAATTCGCAGTGAAAATAAAATCAACGCATTAATATTATTATTATTATTATTATTATTATTATTATTATTATTATTATTATTATTATTATTATTATCAGGACAATTTATATAGCGCTGTACAACGCATGCACTTCTGTCATGAGATGCTCTCCTGGTTCTGCATTGTACTGATTTACTTACTTACATCGTTATGTGGGTTTGTAGTCTTTCGTTGTTATCTGCCTATGTATTATATTATATTTTTGTTAAATACTTGATAATATTTTCCGGTTTTATGTTGAGCTTAATGGACGTTCTGAGATTATATTTTATTTTAAATAAGCGAAAATCTTATCTTTAAAACAACATCGCACCCCGAGCCAGTGGCGGCTCTAGGATTTGGCAAGTGGGGGCCGTTGGGGTGGCAACTTCTAATCATGGGGGCCAACCATTTGTTGTTTAATGTATGTGGCATTAAGTATAGGGTCCCAACACTCGACCACCAAATTGTCCCAGTGAAACTACAATCTCTTGAAAAATACCAGCTTACCCATGTTGTTGGGCTGGGCCTTGCGTGATCAGACAAAATGTCCGCGGACAAAATGTCACAGACAAAATTTCATGGAGACAAAATGTCATAGGGACAAAATGTCAGTGGACAAAATATCACGATTTAGGGTAAGAGTTATGGCTAGGGCTACATTTTGTTCGCTGACATTTTGTCTTAGCACCGGACCTTGACCATATGGATTTTCCTGAATTTCGCACCATTCGTTGTATGACTTTGCATCCTATGCATTTCTCTTCGTGAGTACAACTATATTTTTGTCGTATAAATCCGCAGTCTTAATAGGATTTTACCGACTTAATTGGACTCAACTGAGTTGAAGAGGCTTCGAATTGGCAGCACTTTGGTTGTATTCTTCTTGTGAGGTCATTGAACTCATCTGAGGCTCCATTCGTCATTAATTGATTAGATGCGTCATTGAACAGCTGGGTCGCTCATTCCTTTAAATGGATCTGGCCGGTCACTTTCTGTGTAGACACACACACACAGCTATACAGGCAGGCACACACACATACACATGCGTCTCCAATGCTAGGAGCGCCTCTGAGTAGAAATCTAAGAGGCGCTATACAAATGCCACATTGTATTACATACACTCATATATATATATATATATATTAGGGTGGGTCGAAAATTTTGTTTTTGTTCTAACATGATTAAAAAGTTGCTCTTACATCAATTGCTAAAATGCAAAAGAAAGTAAATTTTGATATCGTTACGAGTCCCAACTTTGGCTTAAATATTTGCAATTTTCTTATACATTTGTTATATGTTATAATGCAAATGTGATGTTCATATGTTTTACTTATATATTTATTTGCTTTCATTACGTCAATAAACATTTATTATTGTTATCTTTTAGGTTTCGTTGATTTATAAAAATCATTTTTATTTCTTTATGAGCCAACATGGCATCGATTTGCATAAGTGAGTGTTGTAGAACACTCTGTGCTCGGACCATAGGGCCACCGAGATGGGGACAGAGGCAAATTTGATGAAGATAAATTATTAATAGGAGGTCTGATGCCCAGGTTAAAATAGGACATCATAAACAGCGGGGAAAAGCGACAAGCAAAAAAGGTAATCACTAGTTTTTGAGAGTTGCAACACCGTTTCGTAAAAAGTGACAAGCAAAAAAGGGAGGAATTTTCAGACTTGTCGACTTGCTGTCAGGGGCCCTTTGGCTCTTCTACACAGAGGCCGGAATTTCTGTCAGCGGCCCTGACTAGCAGTAGAATTTTCTAAGCGACAAATTCCTATGGGTTGGGATGTTTTTAAAGCATACTGTTGGAACCTCAAGGTTGGAAAAGGCTGGAAATCAGTTGGTCGCGGCAAAATAAGTGACCGCGATGCATGTGCTAATAAAGTTATTAAAGACTTTAACATGTTGACTCCAGCAACAGCGCTAAGGCCAAAGGATTTGTCGAGGAAGAATGTTAATGTTGAGCATAATGATGCGAAGCAGAAACTACAATGAATTGGTTTTGATGGAAAGCAAGATGTTACGTGGGTAAATGCTCCAGGGTCCCGAAGGACTATAAGTCTATAAGGGAAGAACACTATATCATTGTATCTTTTCCAGGAGATCACTATATAGATCATGTTGTACCTAGTAGTAAATCAGAAGATGTTGCTAATGAGATTCTGTCCAGATCAACAAAAAGCCTTTCAGCTTTAGCATGCGATGGTACAAATAATTACTGGAAAAATTCGATCATCTGAAGGTTGGAAAAGAGTTTAAGGCCCTTCAGTGGATTGTGTGCATGCTGCATTTTAATGCCTTTTAGAAAGCTTTGCATCACTAGATGGCAGAACTGCTACAGTCCTTTGTCGTCTTCAGGTGTAATTGCATCAGTTCTTGACTATGATGCAAAAGACCTGCCTATAACTAACTTCTTACCCGTTTCAGGAAAGGGTTTGAGTGTTGATGAAAATATTAGAAACAGACCGAAATTGTGTTCAGCTCTATTTCCGAAAGGCTTGATTAGCAGTGCAAGAAAGGCATGATTCAAGTCCAGATATCCAGCTTATGAGCAGCTTACTTCTGACCAAGTATAGGCCTACTGCCTCATATGCCATGCCAAGCTGCAGAAATGCCAGCTTTGATGACCACCAAGTATAGGCCTACTGCAATCAAAGATATGCACTGCAGCCAGTTCAAGTTTACAGTCACAAAGCGAGACATGGCATGATATTACAATGCAAAGTGTTGCAACTGGAGGATTCCAGATTTCTCGTGGGTAAATCAATGACAGAAGAAAAGTAACCTTCGGCTTTGCTGGCATTCTAAATATATATGCCTTTTAATTATGACTATTTTTGTGCTTTTTTTCAGTTTTCTCAGAAAATTTTGAAAAGTTCCTGTCCGCTACTTTTTAAAAGTTTAGTCAGTTTTCTCATAGTTGTAGCCACATGTGGTATGTTGGAAGGACCAACCTCTAGTCCCTATAATGTAATGGCTGCACTGCTGAGTTTACTCGACATGTGACAGTACATTTTAGTCGTGGAAATATAATTAAAATAAGTATGATTTGAAAAAATAATTGATTGTTTAAAGTATTCTAAATTCAAATATTTAATAAAATCTCTAGCTTTTACGAAAGGGTGCTACCTATTCAAGTGAAAGTTGGGAGTGGAAGACATTGTCCGATTGGAAAAAATTAACGCTTTTCAGAATCAGTATATTCAGGAGCAACTTTCTACACATGTTAGAGCTTCGCAACTTCAAAAAATATAGTTTTCGACCCACCTAATATATATATATATATATATATATATATATATATATATATATATAGTAAATACAGATTTTAAGTGTGACTGATGAGGAAAGGGATTCGGCACTGTCATTCCAAGAGTATTCCATGTTGGGTGACGCTAGGAACGGGAGTGACGGTGAACGTGATACGCTGGAATCTTTTTGCAGTCTACTCTCCTCGCAACCGTCACTTCTTCCGATCGATTCTGAATTATTAATCGCACGCCGCGTGGAGACAGCGTCCTACAGTATGTTGTCAGCCACTTCGCCCGATGCATGGGGCGCAGACGTACTGTAGAAGACCGCCTTCCAACGTTGTTATCCCGAAGCCCTGGGTGATTGTCGAGGCGGTTTCGGGCTTTGTGACCGGCGGAGCTTCGGAATTAAAGTTGACATTGCGCTGTGTTTCGTGCAGAAAGCTTTGTCAGAAAGGCTATCAACTGGCGTTCCGATCATGAACACGTCGATTTCCGACTGCCGGTTGGCACCATTGGTGTCTCTGGGACGCAGTGCTTATTCTAGGCCTGCTTTATTTTTTTTTGGGGGGGGAGGGATTTCCCCCCCCCCCAAGTTTTAAAATTCTCCCACAAAAATTTGTATATGTTGGCTTGGGGATGGAAATTTCCCCCCAAAGCGTGGAGAGACAAATCTTGCCCCCCCCAAACATTTCAAACTCCACCCAATGTCAAGGTGGCTAGAATAAACACTGCTGGGACGGGATACTACAGAGCCGTAGCTAGGGCAGAGGGGGCATATGCCCCCGGGCACCGAGGTGAGGGGGCGTCAAAGTTGGGTATTTGGTAAGCAGGAGTCTGGAGGGGCGCCGGCGGTATACTTTGCCCCGGGCGCCGGATACCCTAGCTACGGCTCTGGGATACTAGCCTACCATAACAGGAGGGCGACGATAGCGCTGGTTCCGTCTTCCTCTGCAGTGATGCATGCAGGCCGAATTATAGGGAAAATCACCCCCAAAATTTTAGATTCCCCAAAATGCTGCAGTAATTTAGGAGTAAAAAAGGTAAATGTAGGTCCGTACTCGAGTCCGAGCGTTGGGTTCCGGCGCTTATCTCCGGCCTGGGCAATCCGCGACGCAGGTGGTATAATCCAGTAATCTGGATTATCCGGTGTAGGTTGCCATTACTTTCCCCAGACCCACGTTTTACCTCGCTGCTTAACGCTGCTCCTCAGTTCACCACCGCCCTCTAGCAAGTATGGCTGAGTCGACCGTAGGTCTTCTGCGGGAATTGAACCCGCGACCTTCTGCTCCACCGTCTAGCGTTGTTACCACTCATCTAACTTCTCCCCAATTTAAGAGTAATAGGTTAATAACGGTAAGGTTAAGGTTAAGACACGCATTTCAGTATCAAACGCGATGACAATTTCTCGCTCCCCCCCAACCCCGAACTGCCACAAATCCCTCACGGGGAAGAGGAGAGTATATGCAACCCTGATCTGGAGAAAAGAGGGACCAAAATGGATTGCTTTATGTACCTTGGCCTTTCATTCGTCTATCTTGATCGCTGCGCCAAAATGGCTACGACTTCAAACGATTGAGATCGAAGGAATTACAGAGAACGGCATAGAGATACAAGTTACGATTGGAAGTTCCGTTTAAAGACCTCCTTTGCTCCACTCATCGCAAAAACCTATTCGTCGTGTAACAGCATCAGCTTTAGGCAGTAGCGTGTAGAGGGGGGGGGGCGGGGGGGGCGGTGGCCCCGGGCGCAGACCAGGGGGGGGTGTAAAATTGAACCCCGATGACCTTTTTTTGCCTGTCAGACCATTTGGGCTGATGACGTAGCCGCGGGCGCAGGCACCACAGGGGGCGTCAAAATTGACCCGAGTGGCCTTTTTTTTTCTCGTGGGCGTACTTTGGACAACTTGGCCCCGGGCGTCGGCCACTCTCTACACGCCACTGGCTTTAGGAACGCCTTAGTCGGTGTATTTGGAGGAACTGTGTTTGCCTTCGCCAGTTCGATGATGGACGAAGATAATTACGCGTCAAACTGATGAAGAACTGCAATGACGATGACGAAGCAACCGACGAAGATGATGCTGATCATACGATGATCTTCATTTGACGACGCCTGTGATAATGTCAATGATGCGATGATGATGATGATGATGACGACGACGATGGTGATAGAACAGCCAATCAACCGTCCAACATTCCCCATCCATCCGTCCGTTCATCCATCCGTCCATCCATCCATACATCCATTCATCTATCTATACTGTGCATCCATTCATTCATCCATCCATCCATCCATCCATCCATCCATGGCGGCCCTCAGTCTCCTATCATCTCTCATTTACGTCGGTCTGTTTGGATATACCTTTTGTCCGACTGTTTGCCTGTCTTTTTGTACTTTTCACCATCTCTCTCTCTTTGTCTCTGTCTCTGTCTCTGTCTCTCTGTCTCTCTGTCTCTGTCTCGCTGCCTCTGTCTCTCTGCCTCTGTCTCTGTCTCTGTCTCTGTCTCTGTCTCTGTCTCTGTCTGTCTGTCTGTCTGTCTGTCTGTCTGTCTGTCTGTCTGTCTGTCTGTCTCTCTCTCTCTCTCTCTCTCTCTCTCTCTCTCTGCCTTTTCGAGTGGCTACTCAAAGGCCGGCACTCTCTTGAAGTGGGTCGTTGCGAAGTGTTATTCAAAGGCAATTGGCCATCGTCTCCGTAACCGAGTTACGACTTTAAATTGCATTCCGGGCGTCAAAAAAAATCTGTTTCCATACACAGCGTCATGCACGCGATCGGTTCTTACGAAGCCAAACAGACATTCGAGCGAGACAACAATCTCCACGGGTTAGCACTCGCCCGGCCACGTCCCCTCTGATGTTTCGGGGCAATCGGCCGGCCGCCGGGGACGGTGGAGGGACAATCAGGGGCTAGGGGTGTACGTACTTTCGATCAGCTAATGACTGCTTCAGTGGCTTGTAAAGGCGATGATCGTGTCACTGGAAGAAATGCCATCTGACGCAGGACTTCTGAGCTCTGAACTAAGGACTAATGACGGCGGAATTCGATTTCTAGTAATTGGTGCAAGAGAAATGGATCACGAAGCATAGGCGTAGCGTGCCGATGGCTATTGTGGCTTTAGTCCTCGGCGTCACACACGACGGGGGCTGGAAATTTTGGAAGCGACGACCTTTTTTGCTTAGCAGGAGATTTTCAACGAAGGCGGCAAATTTTAGAATGGGCGGCAAATTTCATATTTTGGAAGCGACGACCCTTTTTGCTTGTTAGGAGATGTTTTCAGGGAGGGGCGGCAAATTTTGGAAGCGACGACATGGGCCATGGGCGGCATGAGAGCACGCTACGCCTCTGCCATGAACTGTCTGTTGCGTTGTATTGCTCGCGTAACGTTGAATCTCTCCGATTGGCTGTTTTTAGTTGCACGATTCCTTTTTTCAATCAAGGTAAGTAAGTAAGTAAAATCTCGTAAATTTATATAGCACTTTGGGAGTAGTACTATAGTAGTTGTTTATTCTTATGCGCTTAATCTTTCTTGAAATAGCCATAGGCAAAGTGGATTGTCGGTCGGACAAAGGCCCAGTGTATACACGAGGCGGCGGATCGGGTTGTTATAGCTACGGAGGAAGTGACTGTTGGAATAGGAAGGTTTTAAGTTTAGACCTAAAGGCTTGAGGAGATAGTGAAGGTATTAAAGGAAATGAGGTGTAGACAATATACTCTGTATTCAGTGGCGGCTCTAAGATTTCTTGAAAAGTGGGGACCGTTGGGGGCAAAATCATTGTCGGGGGACAACCATTTGTTGTTTAATGTATGCGGCATTAAGTGTTATAGGTCCCAACTACGGAGGAAATGACTTTTGGAATAGGAAGGTTTTAAGTTTAGACCTAAAGGCTTGAGGAGATAGTGAAGGTATTAAAGGAAATGAGGTGCGGACAATAGGCTATACTCTGTAAGGTTGACTGACATGTTGAACTGTGATATTTTGCGTTGAACGTTGGCAGTGTGATGATCAAGCAGCACATACATGTAACTCCATGCATCATATAATTAGAAGTCACCCTCTACCTCTACTCCTCGTTAACGTGTCAATATTGTGAAAGCTGTATCTTTTTATGGTGTCATTATTTATGGTTCCGCGACAATTCGTTTACAGACTTTTCGTCGACGAAAATTCGTCTACACACTTTTGTTCTACTGACAGTAGGTCTACTACGATACCCTAACTTAACCCTAACCATAACCCTGCCCCTAACTCTAACTCTAACCCAAATAGTGTAGTAGACCTGCTGTTGGTAGACCAAAAGTCTGTAGACGAATTGTCGTGATACCCTTATTCATGAACTTCTGTAGCTCCAATTTTAATATTGCGGTACTTCAAATCCAAAGGACCAGGTCAAAATCATTTATTAAGAGATCAGTCAAAATAAGATTTGGAAAGTAACAAGGCATACAAAGAAAAATAAGAGACATAGAAAGAGACGAGATTTAACTTCAGACTTTGTGAATATTTTTTCTCGCAGAATACCACTTTCTCGACCGTTTCCTTGAATTCGCCTCTGGATTTCACTATATTCATAAACAACTTTAGAAACTTCTACTGGCAACTTGGAGATTCTTGGCGGAACTACCATTTTTTTGGCTGGCCATAATTTCGCCTTCAACGATGCTGATGTCAATCTCTAGAGACTTCGGTAAGCGGATGGAAACCTTAAGAACGGCGAAGACGGCCATCTCTAAAACCTAATCAAGACAAACAACCGGTGCGAAACAGACGAGGCACGAGCAAAACACACCGAGTGGCGAAAGATAAAAAGCAATTAAACTGATTGAGGATAACAATCGTGCTGCTTAGCAAATTGCTAACAGGAGAATCAGTGACATTCTGTACTGTTGTATACTGTTAATTGAGTATGATATTCTTGTCAGAACGGTTGGAGGATTTTGTCCTTTACTAGTGTCAATGGTGCACCGTTAAACGTGTGTTCTTCCATGAATCAAAACCATTTGTTAGTTGAGTTTTATGTAAGTAGTGTGAGTTATGCTATAATACCATACTTGAAGCAACAACAAAAGTATCATTGCAATGGACTTGCAGCTTTTGCTGAATTATTTTACTATTTTAATGTATTGATACAGTAGTTCCATTCTGATTTCTGTTTTTAGACTATTTGACATGTCGAGCAATGTGTGTATATTCATGTTAATTGATTGCATGAGGCAAAGCGTTGGTGACATTATGATTTGTGTAATAATTACCTATACTAAATTTATGCATATTGCAAAGAACGTCAAACGAACATAAACTTAGGCAAGTTTACATATTAAATGTTAGCTAAGAAATGATAATTTCAATCATTGTAAATTCGGGAAGGATGTAGGAGATGTTAGATGTTGGGGTGTTTCTTTCGACATTCACAGGTTTAGGGCTAGACAATAAACTTGGACGTGAATAAATTAAAGTTGGTCGTTTTGTGGTTAAATTAAAGGGAGGGTAGAAATGTGGGCAGTCTTCGGAACTTTCAGATGGTTGTGTGAATGTTGTTGATTGACAATAATTTGCAAATTAATTTAAAATATATTGCGCTTTGTTTAAAGATGCTGGAGATTGATCAATCACAGAAAGTAGAGATGGCGCTTTGATGTCCGTCGCGATTGTTAATTCGTTTGGAGGTGCATTCACCACTGAGTCTATCTCACAGTTCATCTCTTAACCCCTTAACTGGGGATCACGGATATATCCGTCCATTTTACATTGAGTTACAGTTAAATACACGGTTAAGGGGTTAACATCCAGAAGAATGGATCATACTTCTGTAACAGTCATCAAGACTTAATTTTCCACATTGGAAAGCCTTCAGCATTAAATCTATCTTATATATATACCTCCATCATTCAACACTGAGTTTGTTTCTCAGTTCATCTCTTAATATCCACCTCATAATAAACGATGGCAATTCATTTACACTTATTAATAATTGTTCGACGCCTGGTAAAACCCTTCATACCCTAAAATATATTTCGAAATACAGAATGGCTTCATTTTTAACATAATCATATGCGTATTACGGTTTCAACTTAAACCCACCGTTCTGTAAGATAGTGAGGGCCGAGTTAAGAGCTGCAGAATCCAAAGTTAATTTTACAAGTTTTGACAAGTCGAGACAACTTCACTTGAGATTTTTAGTTTGTCGGATGATAACAGTACGTTTCATGCTTTTACAACTCATCAATGTTACGTAGATCATAAGGTTATAAGATTATTTTATTATTATTAGGTTTAACGTTGACCAAATATTTTTTTTCAAGACGTAAATGCAAAAATCATTTTAATTTCCAATAAATTTTGATTTGTAAGATATTTGATACGAAAGGTATGTACTATGTCTTATTATGTATTATGTTTTGACTCTTCGTTTTGCAAGGCTGATTTAATAAAACGAGTTTGTGTTGTATTGCTGTATGATAATGTAGCTTTTCATAACTATATCAAATTCATTAACCATAAATAATTTTTTACTGAATATTAATATCACGGGTTTAAGGTAGGAAATTTTGTACATTACGACTTGGACTAGCTATCTCTGCAACTGCAAGTAAGAACTTAGACCTTACATCACAAAAGGTTACTATGAGCAGTGATGGGTAAGATACTTTTTGAATGTATTGATACAGATACTGCATTAAAAATGTATTTAAGATACAGATACAAGATACCTAGACAAAATATCTAGATACAGATACATTTGAAATGTATCTAAGATACAAGATACATCATAAATACATTTTTTAGCCCTCGAAAGTGAGCGTCTGCACAAACAGAATAATATGAAAAAGTTGTGAAATAGTAAAAAAGCTGCAATTATGGCAAACGGGGCAAAATCCTGTCTTTTGCAAGGCTTCAACAACCATTTTTGTGTTATTTTAGTGTCTATTTAATGAGGTAGGCATTTTTTTAGTAACAGCAGCTTTTCAAATGCGCTGTCACCCAAAGCGGTTGCGACGTGGTGTCTCAATTTGACCAGCAGAACTGAAAAGTCGTGATTGATTCTCTTCCGCCATTTTATTATTCACTTCCGAAGTCCCGAGTTCCAGCTGTAATGTGCTCCAAGGCGGCACGCTTTGAGCCTTAGACCAAAGACCTATAATATTTGCTCTTTGATTTAGAGTTAGACAATTACATGGCACAAGTAAGAACCAAATAACAGGTTGAGCCTGAATCAGCCTGAATAATAAACAATTTGATGCGCCTGTGCTAATGATTGTAGTAGGCCTACTGTAACTGCTCCTGTTTCTTTGTTTTGTAGATTTGCAGTATCTTGTATCTTGAAGCAGTCAGAAGATACAAGATAATAACAATTGTATCTGAGATACATAACAAGATACCGATACATTCAAAGTATCTAGATACATTGTAAAGATGGGACGAATTGTATCTTAGATACGTATCAACATGTATCTAAGATACTACCCATCACTGACTACGAGGTAGTAAGAACGCTAATGACAGACCAGTAGGTCATATATTTGGCAACATTGCTAGATGCATTTGCTATGAATAATAATAATAATAATAATAATAATAATAATAATAATAATAATAATAATAATAATAATAATAATAATAATAATAATAGGCTAATACAGTGCTTCCCCTCTTGTGTAGAAGTGTGCCGTGGCAAAATATTTAAAAATAGTAAAGTAGGCTAATAATGGTGCTGGATTAATTGTTAATTATGAGTTGAATTATATCTCTTCGATGAAGTTAAGTACGAAATAGTGATACAGATTGCAAAAAATATGTAGGCTACTTATGAAGAACGGTAGTAAATATTATACTTAGACTAGAGTATAATATATAGTACTAGTGGGTCTATACAAATGCATCATTTAAAAATGAAATGTGTGAATGTCGTCTGCAGTGCGCCGTTGACTGTATGTTTAATGGATAGTGTGCCGTGGCTGGAAAAAGTTTGGGGAGCACTGGGCCAATAATACAAAATTTAAATATAATAATGCCGGTTAATCCGGCGTTTATACTGTAACACTCGATTAATTATCGCTCGGTGATACCTGAAGATCCGTTGACGCAATAACAGGACAGTTCTTGAGATTGTCAAAAGGAAACAGCAAAACAGGCTGGAGATCGTGTGCTTGGATTATCCTAAGATGATATTGTCATAAATAGGTAATTGCATATACTGTATGTGATACAGAAATTTAAAATGCTTATATTCAGCGTATAGCTCTAAATGTATAATAATTTCATAAATATTTTTAGAGTAAACAGCAACAACCCTAAAATTTGCTGGCCAATATCATCAACTGATAATATTTTTCTTAATGAACAAAATTCAACAAATAAGTAATGACATAAGCACTCTTAGTCACAAACCGCTTGAAATGACTGTGAAAAGCACATACACTCAACTCTTATCTCGACATCGTTTGTATTATCACTTGACGTGATTAATTATCGTTTGTTGTTGTCAACGGGTAAATTTTATGACTAACTAAGTTATGATCTTTCATGACCTGTAAAATACGTTTGTCTTTTCGAACGTCTGCACCTGTGCGTTCATGTGATTCGATATTTTTATCTTTTGAAAGACGTATTGCTGAAACTCATTTATAACTATATTGAGATGGTGGATTGCTTGAAACATTTGTCACCATATACTGATAATAAGCATTGGGCAACTTGTTTCAACGTGTACTAGACAATAAATGGTCAATCTCATTTTAGTGAGATACTGCAATGACTTTGATAAAACATAAAGCTACAACATGACGCAAATTTTAATAAAATACTAACCACGCTGTTTTGATTAGATGTACAGTAATACACAGTGGTGGTTCCAAGAACTATTGGTGGGGGAAGCAATGACTTTCTAGGAAGATCCCGCCAATTGTCAACGGAATTATTTGCAAACGGTTTAGAAGAAATCTGAAGATTTGATGTATAAAATATATTGTTCAGAATTGACAACGGATATACAGTGGTTCTCACACAGTGCAGTCCCTACTGAACCACTTTAAACCTTGTTATATTATATATTATATTATATAAGCCATTTTAGTCTGGTCGTACAAAGTCATAGTGCAAAATCGAGTTTTCTATTGCTGGAAGCGAATTTGTCTATGACATTGTCTATGGATATGACCATATCGTTGTGGATATACATCAAGGCTAATCCGTTTAGATGGTCATCTTTCATTGAAGACGCATTTTGGTGGGCCAGTGGGGGAATGCATTCCCAGTCATTCCCAACGTGGAGCCGCCCCTGGTCAGACACATGTGCATCGGGTACATCTCCACGCATAGTATTAATTTCATGAGTGTCTGGGAGTTATTCAAAATCAAGTATCGATCTAGTATATATTGCAAAAGGTTATAGCAAAAAATCACAAATGAAGAACTATACAGGAGAATTCAGCCAAAACAAACCATGCTGCAAAGAGTAAAACAAAGGAAACTCCATCTTCTTGAACACGTATGCAGAATGAAAGAGGACAGAAAGATCAAAGCTCTAATGTTTGGAATAATGGAGGGTGCCAATAAGAGAGGGAGACCACACAAGGAATGGTGTGATGATATTGAAGAATGGTGTGGAAGCAGTTTACAGGATCTTAGTCACAGAGCAACGAACAGAAAAGAATGCCAGAAAACTGTGGAGATGGCATTATACACCAAAGGGCGATGAACCCACGGTTAATGATGATAACAAAAATTGTCGGATATTGTGAATATGACACGGTTTAGAGCGGTCGCGTAAAAGAAGTGAATTCTAGAAGTGAGTTGGATAAAAAAGAATGATAAAAACGATTTTTATAATAGAAATACGTAAGTCGCGCGAACGAATTGAATTTTACTCATATTTACGAAATTTTCAATTAGGCTACATGAGTTTCATGTGTTTTTGCAGTAAAAAGAATTGTACGAGTCGGATTCTTGACAAATATACCGTTCAGTATTGAAACCAGTTTGTCATTACATCAATGATGGCGGCGGACCAGCGTCCAAGTTCTAATAAACCAAAGTTATTCTGCGACATTTGTCAACTGCGAGGAATCGATCTAGAAGAAATTCCAGTGGCAACAAAGTACTGCACGGATTGCAATGAAAATCAGTGCATCGAATGTAGCGAGTTCCACGTGAAGTTAAAGGCTTCAAGACATCATAAGATTGTTGACATGCGTATTCATGTTACTCAATTCGATGAGAATTCTGTGAAAAAAATTGCCGGTTTGAAATTTTCCAAAGAAGGTAAGAAAGTTAATTGCAATTGACTTTGACATAAAAACTTCTATTTCACGAATTAAACTGGTTATTTGCTTTGAAATTAACAGCAGTTCAGTATGCATACTGCATAATTAATAAAATCAGTTAAAATAACAATAAAAAATAATAACTCGGGACAATAAGATATGTTCTGCGTAAGTAATTAGGCTAAAATGTTATACTTTCCAAATAATTATGCTTAGAAAGATGAAACTTGAATGTAGCCTATAATCTTTTTCTCTCGGATTCCGTTTACTTCTGCAAGAAGTTACATCTGAAAGTAAAATAAAAGTTTCTGTAAACAAGTGCAGTTCTTTGATGTTGTTTCCACAATTTACCAGCTTCGCCGTGACTAATTAGGGCATAAATGAGATAAAATTAAAATTGATAATGTAAGACTATAGTGATATAAATGCCTTATATCTGACAAGTGTAGAACATCCAGCCTTCTGTACTCCAATAAATATCATAAACTGAATAATAATAATTATATATCCAACTTAATTGCTGTTTATTACCATATTCAGACTTTTCACTTAAGTTATCATTAAATACTCAGTTGCTTATTTAACGGGATTTTCTTTTCCCTTCAGGATAACTTTTTTCTACTCCTACCCTTTACTACAGCCAACCTGATATTAAATAGCCTATGATATGTATGCTCATGCCATATATTTATAATTACTGATTTGACTGATCTATATATTGATATATCTTGGTGCATATACTTTATTACTTATTTCTATTAGTTAATTCAGAAAAAATGTGGTATGTTTTAATTAGCCTGTAATATTACTGACTTAAGTTATTGTTTACTCTATGATGATTAAGAAATAAAGAACTTGATTAAAGAAATTGATAATTGCCTTATACTTTCAGGAGCAGGTTCAGTGCGTCTTCTCATGGAGCGACACACAGGCAAACTTATCGAGATCATGGATTCTGAATTTGGACTTCTTCACCAGTTGCTGAAAGACCGCGTTCTGTTGTACAGTGAAATCGGAAGAATTAAAGCTGAACCATCGAGATATAAAAAGAATGAAATGCTTCTAGATAGCGTTTTCAAAAATTATAAACATCAAGCCTTAATGGCAGCTCTATCGGAATCTTCCCAGACTCATTTGGTAAAATGGATAATTGGTGATGGAGGTAAGCTTAGAATATCCATCAATCGACATCCGCTATATGCATCTTAACTCAATTGTCTTATCAATGACCTCTGTGCAGTGCCGGTTCCACGTGGGGGATGAGCGGAGATGCATCCCCCAACCGGACTTCGGACTTTTTCGCTCGTGAAGCCCCTATTTTTTGGTAAAAGTTTAGTGAAATTACAGGGTAAATACTGCGGATGACCTTTATTTTGCTTGTCAACCTGTTTTTCGGTAAAAGTGTAGTAAAATTAGGGAAAATTCCCTTTTGTCAGTCTTTTTCGGCAAAGTTTATTGATTTTTCGTTCTCCTTTCATTCAGTGACGGCTCTAGGATTTGGCAAGTGGGGGGGGGCGTTGGGGTGGCAACTTCTAATCATGGGGGCCAACCATTTGCTGTTTAATGTATGTAGCATTAAGTATAGGGTCCCAACTGGGGGGCACTGGGGGGCCAGCCACTCAATAGGGGGCACGGCCCCCCTGGCCCCCCGGTGGAGCCGCCACTGCTTTCATTCTCCACCAACTTCCTATGAATTCATTTCATCCCACACCAAGAAATCCTGGAACCGCCACTGCCTCTGTGCCCTAAAATTATTTCAGTGTAAAAAATAATTGAACAAATAAAAGCACGATAAGACAATTATATTTCGTTTAGTTTCTTGTCTGTGTGCCGTTATGGCGTACAGCATAGACCTCAATTAGGCTTCTTGGCTCGAGGTCACATCCCCCATTCACATTTGGGAGACCCCCATTGGGAAGAGGAAGGTATAGCTGTACGCTCCAAATCCGTCGAAGACTGTCAAGTTCAGGGAACGTTCATTTTCGTGCGGAAATTCCATTCCTCTGGAATTCTTTTTGCCGGACAGCGTGTTGTCCGTCACCTCCTTTGGACAGTTTGCGAACAAACTAAAGACGTATTTATTCAACATCTCGTTTCCACGTTCCTTGTAAAGCACCCTTGACTTTGGCCTCTTGTTATGTTGCGGCGCTATATAAATTGTCATGAACAATAACAATAACAATAGCGTTGTGTTTCCTCCTTTTCATCCTCGTTTACGCCAATGGATGCACAACTTTTCAGAGTATAAAAGCGAGTTCGGCTTGGACTGGCCATTGGGAGATAAAGAAAACAGGGTTCTAGATTGCAATCAGGCAGCACTGGTTGACATTCTCGATACAAGCGATCTACTGAACAGACTGTTTTCTCAACAAGTGATCAATATGTGGCAAAAGGAATTCATCGAATCTAAACTTACCAATCACGATAAAAACGAAGCTCTGCTCGACATCGTCAGGCGATTAAACCGCGATGCTTACTACTAACTGGCTAAATATCTCCGATACTCTAATCAGGAGCATATTGCAAAATCCTGGAATTCGGTGGAGGCAAGTCATCAATTTTTTAAATTATTCATTCAGATACATTCTGACAAAGATTTGAAAAGCAAATAGTTTCTTAAATCAATCATTGGAGCTTAAAATAAAATGTCAAAAATATGGTCAGTATTAATTTTTAATTAGCAATCTATGAATTCAATTTAGCACAGTATTTGTTAAATATTTTAAACGTCATCGATAAGTGGTATAAAAGTTGTCAACTTAACATAACCTCCAGGTGAAAGAAATCGCAATATTGTCCAACTTATACAAGTGATCTTCTTCGTTTGATTACACTATAGACCCTATAGTATAGAGAACTGACTATTTAAAAGTAGCACAGTTGAGATTTTCAGATATCTGTGAAAACATAGGCTATTCAAAAAATAAATTGCCCTCGTCAAAATGTCTTCCTGCGTCATTTGTGTAGCATTGTACTCTAATGGAAAAATTCACACATTTATTTATTTATTTATTTATTTATTTATTTATTATCGGCCAATTTTTTAAGCGCAGTAGCAGGTCTAAGGCCCACGACAAGAGCGCTTCACACACATTAATCACAAGTAGCTCAATCTAAATAAGTAAGTTTAGAAGTTCTTAATAAAAATGTCCGGCAGAGTCTGTGCTGGTCACATTGTCCGGCAGAGTGTTCCACAGTGTAGGGTTTCCCCGCATGAACGACCTTTCTCCCATCTTGACGGTCTTGGACAGTGTTTTTTTCTGCCGGAACACGCTGGAACGGCGTTCCGGAACCTTTTTCTTTCGAATTTTATGAATTTTTAATTTATATTAATTAAATTAAATTGTTTTAATTCTTTTTATAGCTTTTCCAGGTTGTGACTGACTATAACTTATGATCTGTTAACTTATATATATTACAGAATTTAAGTTTAATCATTCATACATGAAAATGCGTTCCGGCACCTTTTTTCCAGAAAAAAAGCACTGGTCTTGGATGGTGGAGGAACGAGGAGTTTCTCATGTTGACTGGACCGCAGGTGTAACCTTCGTTCATTTGTGATACGTTTTGATGAGTTGTGATACGTGGCATTTTATTAACAGTTATTGTTCTTGTACATGCAACGCTCGAAAGTGACAACTTAGACGAAGTGGAGGCACGGATCGTCCAAGAAATGGCCTCTATGCTGTGTCGAAATACTTTGTCAGTTGAACAGGCCAACCGTTTGCTGGCTGCGCTACAGCTGCAGGTCATCGCTGCAAAGCGCGGTGAAAGCGTCATCCTGTACATACGGTGCTGCAAAGAGAATGAATTCGAACAACTGTGCAGAGTCGTAGATAACAGGACAATAAGAGAAACCCTTGAAAGAATCTTCAGCCGGTTTTTTGAAAAACGAGCGATCAAAATCTCCCATGTGGAAATTTATGAACGCGACCGGACGAAAGCAAAAGAATCATTTGCTCGTAAGTTTGATTGTCTGAAATAATTATTTCTGATATCACTTGTCGAGGTCGCCGTGCTGTTCGGCAGTAATTGCTACGAGATTTCCGAATACATCCAGAAGATGAATGAGCATTTAACGGCCGCGTTTTACGGTCTGTATGCAGTGTTTAATCTAGACTCCTGGACTCCGGGGGGAAACTGACAAAGCGGGGTGGAAAACTGACAAAGCTGCGGGGAAGAATTCTGCTAGGGGCTGCTGTTAGTTGATGTAGTATGCCAAAATTTCCGGGGGAATTTGAAATTTCCGGAGGGTAAAAAGGGCAATACCTTCTCGGAAACGGCCTATAGATTAAACCCTGACTGTATGGATTTGCTAACCATTTTCAGACCGTGGCCGGACAAAATGTTCGTGGACAAAAATATCACGAACAAAATGTCACGGACAAAATGTCATGGGGACAAAATGTCAGCGGACAAAATGTCACGGAGAATGTCAAGGTTTGGGGTTAGGGTTAGAATTAGGGTTGCACTTTGTCCGCTGATTTCTTGTCCGCTTACATTGTGTCCTAGCACCTTTCCGACCACCTTAATATTTTCCTAATTCGAATATGCAAGCTTCAAGCTCCGCTGTCTAATATCTTATGCATATTTCTTGAGACCTTTTGACAGTGTTCTTAATGGATAACATAGCCAGTGGCTGCATCGATTCCGTGTTGCATGCAGTGTTTAATCTAGACTCCTGGACTCCGGGGGGAACTGACAAAACCGGAGGGAAAACTGACAAAGCCGGGAGGAATTCTGCTAGAGGGCTGATGATAGTTGATGTAGTAGGCCAACATTTCCGAGGGGAATTTGAAATTTCCAAGGGGAAAGGGCAACCCCAACCCCAAAAACGGCCTAGATTAAACCCTGGTTGCATAGAGGTCGAATAGGCGGAAATTCTCCACCAGTCTTTGATTCCCCCCCTCAGATTTGCATCTCACTGTGTAGTGCGATGATAACACTGGTCTACATTTTTAAAAAAAATTTCTGCTGACCTAGGTATTTTTGCTGATTTTACCCAATTGAGAGGTGCTGATTCCAGATATGAAGTCAAAAATTATGCAACACGTCAAATTTTTCGCAAATTAGGAATGCTTAATTAAAGGTGTTAAAGTCAAACATAAGGGAAAATAGGAAATTCTGAAGAACCGATAACACGTAATATTTTTTATTCAGCCCAAAAATGAGTCTGTCTTCTAACCAAGAGAGCAATAAGAGCAATAGCTAGTTGCTTAAATTTAAGTTTCCAGAAAGGAATCTTCTTTTTGGATGCTCCGTGTATAGTTATGGTCACAGTTGTCACGCTGTAAACACAGCAGTACAAGATTAGTCTGCCATAATGTTCGAGTTCCATCTGCCTTGATATCTACGTTCCATGGTCTTGATGTCTTGATGGAAGCATTCTCCTTGTTCTTCACTCATAGTGACCAAGATTTGAAGTTCAGATAGCTATGAAAGAAATGCAACTTGACACTCATGTTTGCTCCCAGTCTTCGAAAAGCAATTCAGGAATTTTTAACTGAAAGGTCATAATTCTCGACTCTTAAGTTGCCAAGTAAGTCAGTAATCAGGTGAAAAAGCATCTTGTCTACAATTATAACATCCCATTGATTCAAAAAGTCCTTTGATGTTGATGCAGTATACAAACTCCTCCTCCATATGGAAATGTTTGAAAAGAATTCTCTCTGCCATGATACAAAAGCGTGGTTCCTGGGGCCAAATGAACAGATTCTTTTCCTTCAGTCTTGAACCCAGTAACTCTGCTGACGACTTCAAAGATCTAGGTCTCATATTGGTCATTAAACTCAGCTTGCTTGAATGTTTGGTGCATTCCAGCGTCAACTTCTAAGGCCACCAAATCTTCGCAATCGGTGTGCTGTTGACTGACAAAATTCATCTTCGTAAGAAACTCCCAAAGTAGTGCAAATAGGTACAGGAACTTTGTCACAGTGAGCAACTGGTCTCAGAGCAGAGGGATATTTGGGTACTGGATGGAAGATTTTGCCTTTGTGGACATTTGATTTACCAGACAGAAGTAGCAGTCATCAACATGCATGGTTTTGAGGCTCTCGCCACACCATGGAACTCCAAAGTTAAGACTTTTTCTCTGACCTTTAGTCACATTGTGAACTGTCTGAGGCTTTCAACACATGTCCTCACACTTTATGTGGTGCCCAAGCTTTTTCTGGTCACTCAATTTAACTGCGAAATATGCATGCTAATTTTTAACAAATTACACCTATCTCTTTGTTTGGTGTTGTAAAGCAACCTTCAGATGTAGCAAAATTTGTCAGGATCATTCCTGCACTGCTCACGAAGTGTTCGGGTGCTGGGTGACATATTCCACAGAAAGCTAGTTAGAATAGTTAAATTTACTGCGACTTGTAAGCCTCATGAACGACTGAATGCTGCCGTCGGTTTCACGCTAATTTATACGAAATATCCATAAAATGTTGACGTCTGCAGTTTAAAACTGCCTATTAAACTGTTGTATTATTAAATAGGCAAAACTGCATTTTAACATAATTTTGCACATCCTTAACTTTTTGCATATTCAATATTTAAAGAATTATAATACATAATGCTAAATTATTACAGTAAACAGTAAATCAGTAAACAGCGTTTTGCGGAAAAACTGGACGTGATAGGAGAAAATGGGTGTGATTTTTGGATTCAGCACACCAAAATACATAAAGATCACATGTTGTCTTCAAGTCAGCAAAATTGACGTAGACCAGTGTAATTTCTCACCGCTCCCCGAAACCGCCACCCCCCGCCATTTGCCATAAGTCCCTCACGGCATAGGATAGTGCATGCATAGATTTAGTTACTAGCTATCTTTAAAATACTTGCCAATTTTATAAATAACTACTGTGCTTTAGGCCACAACTGTTTTATCAAGCCTAATGATTATCGTTACGCTTTGCATTCACATTTTCTAGTGTCCATGAAGCAGTACCACAGCTGTGTCATTGTGATCGGCATTGATGACGGTATTTCAATTACTGAAGATGTCGTCAAGATAAATCTGGATAAGTCCGAGGATGTCTCCGCCAAACTGCAACATACGTCGGTCAAAATGATACGCGAATCGGCAGCCGTCGTCTACTGCAATTCGATCTTCGTGACCGGAATTGGAAGGAACTTGGACGAAATCTGGAGATTCGGCGCGACCTCTTCCACCTGGATGAAGTGCGCTTCGTTGGTTCAAGGCAAACGACGGCACAGTGTTGCTTTCCTTGATCACGTTTTTTACATATGCGGCGGTTGGGTGGATTCCAGCAAAACAACACTGGATGACGTTGAGGCGTATGATTCACTTTACGATAAGTGCGTCAGCGTTGGGAAACTCACCTTCCCCGCTCACAGTTCCGGTAACTGTCTGTCTTTTAAAGACTCGCTCTATATTTTTGGTGGATGTAACTCCAACAGCAGGCCTGTCAAGAGCGTTCAAGTGTACGACACACGGTTAAACGCCTGTACGCTGCTTTCTAGGCCAATGCCACGGGCACAAAGCCTTCTTCGATCCGTTCTGTGCGAGAATACTGTTATTCTGCTTGGTTATTATGGCTGCTTTGTGTATAAACTTGAAACAGAGACTTGGGAAGTAAGATATCATTTTAAGACTTTCGCCAACCATTTCGGCATGTTTGTTAGTAATGACTTGTTGTTTGTCGTTGGTGGAGGTAAGAACGAACTTTTAACTGCTGATGGTTCAATGAAATGGATATGTCGTGATGACGTGAGATATGTCCCGGTTAAAAACATTCTGAAGAATGAACCGATGGCGTGGATTTATCATTCTACATTGCCGAAGTCCTCGTTAGTCCATGCGTGGGGGATATGTAGATTTGCATCTTCAACTTTCTAAGGCGTGCGTACTTAGCCTCAAAACATTTCGTTAAGTCCAAATACAGATTGACGAAGAACACCATGAAATCTATTCAAAAGTCCAGTTCTATTCATTAATTATTCGTTCAATAAATTGCAAGGTCAAGTTCATCAGCCAAGAGATTGTGATCCTCATCTTCATGTGATTGTGATTTAGCACAGGGAACACATTAAAGAAGGATCGTGTCTAAGTTCTAACTAAGCTAATCTGGAAAAGATCTACCAGTGATTTGATTAAGAGAAAGTATTTATTGTGCTAAGTATGAGTAGTAGAAAATATTATTTCATCTAGACGACTAACATGTGGCATTTATTTTCATCACGGATTCATCCTATCCGCTGCTATTATCTGTGACTAAAAGTGGCAAGCGTGCCAGAATAGGATACTATTTAGAATACCATATTACACCAATCGTGATGCAAGAAAAGTGCTAAAGAGGGGTCATGATTATTGCATGTTCAAGAAGGTCTTTAAATTCTTAATTTTCCCCATCTGCTTTTAATTACTTTCAGACTAATTTGTACGAGAAATCATAGGCGCCCACAGAAATTTTTCCAGGAGGGGCAAAACACAATGGTGACGGTTACGCCACATAAATTTTTCCAGGAGGGGCAAAACACATTTTAACACAATGGTCACCGTTAATATTTTATCAAGGTTTCCAAATTTCAATGTAAAATATTGGTATTTGCATTTTTTCAAGGGAAGTGCCCCCTCTTGCCATGATGTGCGGGCGCCCATGGAAACCATGGATAAATTTAGGCACAAAAGTCATATTTCAACTAGTCGATGTTTCATCTTAGTAGATTACGTATGCCTAAACAATGTCTTCCTTTAGACAGACACCACATTTAGTTGGACGTCAATCTATTTAGTTTAAGTAGCTGTCCACATTTAGCAGCCATCTTTATATTCCAGGGTTTAATGTCTGTTATCGTAAGTTCCGGCCATTTTGTAGTTGGTGACGTAACCGTCGAATGCCGTGTTTCCGTCCTTTCCTTTTCCTTTTCCGGTGTCGGCGAAACGGTTCTTGTGCATTCCCGTGTACTTGCTTGTGTCGGTCAGACGCTGGACGGCGCCGGCTTTCAGGGCGTTCTGAAAAGCAAAAGAGTCAAGTTCAAATCTGTTATTGTAACAAGGGACAAGAGGGCGGAAGATGGCAGAGTGGGTTACCATTGTATGACGGGTTTTATAGACAACAAGAACACTATTATTTTGTAATTAATTTCGCGGTGTAACATAGCCAATTGAAGGCCTATTGAACAGTGGGTGTGTATCTGTATATCTGTAGAATTTCTGCAAATTGGAGAAATTATCTGACGAAAGGAAGATGGCAGAGTGGGTTACGTGCTGGAGCGTCAGGCTGACGGAGCGGGTTCAAGCCCCGTTAGTGCCCCCAGTGGCTTTCTCACAGGCAGTAATGCCTCCTAAGCCACTTTAAATCATGTTAAGTTTAAGGGACACGGTGATGCATTTCTAAGTGCGTCAGGAAGATGGCAGAACAGGGTTATCTCTAGGATTATCAATATGGGGGTGCTGGTATTTTTAGTGGTACCCTCAGTGGCGGCTCTAGGATTTGGCAAGTGGGGGCCGTTGAGGGCAACTTCTAATCATGGGGGCCAACTATTTGTTGTTTAATGTAGGTAGCATTAAGTATAGGGTCCCAACTGACGGCAACTGGGGGGGCCAGGCTCTCAATAGGTGGGGCACGGGCCCCCCTGGCCCCCCCCGGTGGAGCCGCCACTGGGTACCCTGCCAAAAAGGTCATCCGGCTCTCAGGTTTGGGGATGTTGGGGGTGTTGGTCTCAGATTGGGGGTGTTAGTGGGTGTAAAATATCTTTGTGGCAGAATAATAACTCGTTAGATAAACACCCCGACGAACATGAGATCTTATCCCGCCACATTACATTACGGTTATACGTAGTATTGTAAAGCGCTCTTGTCTTTGACCATGTTGTCATGCTTATTGCACTATATAGAGCTATATAAATTGACCAGTTAACGATGACAATAATAATAATAATAATAATAATAATAATTGTAATAATAATAATAATAATAATAATAATAATAATAATAATAATAATAATAATAATAATAATAATAATAATAATATCTGTTGTACACAGTTCAGAGAAGTTGCATACCGTTATCTTGTGGAGCATGAACGGTGCGTTTGCCAGTTTCTCGGAGACGTCTCGCTTTGCCTGCTGCAAGTCAACGATCTTGTGATCCTCTTTGTATTTGTAAGCCAAGTGGTCAATCAGAGCCGGTATGTCCTTCCTTGCAATGGTTCTATACAGCAGACAATAATTATTTCACGAGATGGATTCGGCTAAAGAGCAATTCGACTGCGATTATTATTACACAGGTTGCAAGATAAGTGAGAAGCTATAGTATTGAACCTGGCACTGAGCGAGATAAATTTTATATTAGTCGAGTAGCTGTGGTTTTCACACAGGCTCACTTAGCCTCCTAAACCACTTAAAATCACATTATTATTATTATTATTATTATTATTATTATTATTATTATTATTAACTCCAACAAAATCACTTTGCATTAGAACCCGATAAGTAGATTTTAGAAACGTCTATAGGTCTATTAATATTAACAGCAGACAGGGATATTTTTACATCCCTTAACCTCCCCCCCTCAACACCCCCAATTTGAGGTCCACCCCCAAATTTGTTAATGTGACAATGGTATGCATACAAAATGCATACTAATTAGCTCTGGATACCCCCTTCCCCAAATTCACAATCCTAGAAATATCCTGCAGCAGAATTTGCAGAACCGTGCTAATAGAGTAGAAAATAGCATGCTGACCTTGTGCCAACTTGTACTGGGCGGCGTTGACCGAGAGTCCATTAAACTGCTATTGCTGAATTACAATTTATTCATAATAGGCCTAAATACAGTGCAGTAATAATAATATCATAATCAGACCTACTTTGAACCTTTTGGTTTTATCTTGGAGAAGGAGATATCAATATGCTGAGTAGTCAGATTCTTTCCAAGTATTTCGGCGTCTGTGCACCACTTGACAATATCGGCGTTGGTAGCTTCTTTCCCGTTTGCCCGGGTGGCGAATGTCCTGAAGGCGTCCTCCAAGTCTCCCGGGCGATATGGTCTTCCTCGAGGGTTGTTCATCGGTTCGTCCTTCACGGGTTTCTTGGCGAGTTTCGGTGATTTCTTTTCGATCTTGACTTTCCTCGCGATCGGTTTCGGTTCTTCCAGGTCCAGGTTCTCGATTTCATCTCTACTCGGTTGTAACCTGTTGTAGTCGTTTATGTGCGGCTGGTGATGTTGGGTTTCTTGTTTGCGGTTCCTTTCTGGCGTAGGAGCTCTCTTAACGTCAAGACTGCTGTCCTTCTTCGGCTTGTCGTCGTCGGAAACGAGTCTGTCAGGTTTCGGCTGCGAGCTTGGACTTTGATCGCGCTTTTTGTCGCGCTTTTTGTCGCGCGACTTGTCACGCGACTTGTCGCGTGATTTGTTGCCGCGGCGACCCTTCTTGTGGCAGGTACAGTTTTTCTTGTGCTTCCGTTTTCTGCGTTCCGCTTTCTTGCGTTCGTCATCCGAGCTGCGAGACGAAGAACTGGAATCAGAGTCGCTATCACTGCTACTGCCATCATCGCTGCTGCTACCACTGCTACTACTACTGTCGCTGTCGCTGTCACTGTTGGTGCTGGAGCCAGAGTTGTTACAATGCTCGCAGCGTTTTCGAGATCCATCGAGTTTACCATGTTTCTTCTTGTCCGATTTACTGCCTTCCACTGGATCGCTGCAACCGCAGTTCTTTTTTCTCTTGTTTCTTCTGTTTCCTTTCTTGCGGTGGCAAGTGGAACAGTGACTGCCAATGTCGTGTCTCGGTTCGTTCTTTGGACGTCTTGGTCTCTTTTCGTGGAACCCACACGCGTGACATTCATTTTCGAAGCGATCGTCTTTGGCATCCTTAAAACTGCGTCCTTCGTCCTCGATCTTGCCTGGGAAGAGTTCATCTTCCGGTTTTCGGTTGTGGTGATGATCGTGTCTTGGCTTGATATCTGGCGAATCTCCTATGAGAATCATGTCATAACTGACGTCGTTGAAGGCGTCGTCGTCGTCGTCATCGTCGTTTTTGTATTGAGGCTGATCTTGGCGAACGGCGAACGTCGGTTTCTTTTCTTTCCTGAAAACCAAAGAGATGAACTCACCGCGATTGGCATTCATTTTTGATGCGAATAAAAGTACAATCTCGTGGGTTTATATAGCGCTTTATGAAGTAGCACAACAGTAGCCACTTATTCTTGGGCACTTAGCATTTCTTAAAAGTTAAAATAGCTATGGTAAAGGTATCATTGAATGACTCGGTAGAGCGTCAATCTCGGTTCGATTATTTAATTATCGGCCATTCTCATATCCACCAGCAGCGAGCGAAACTGCTATAATCAGCATAGCGCTTCAAGTTGAAGACTCGTTCATTAATATCAAGGCGCTATACAAATAAAAGGTTTCACCGTAGTTAATTTACATACCGTTCATGGGCGCCCGTACATTAGGGCAAGAGGGGAACTTGCCCTCGCCCTGGAAAATGCGAATACCAATATTTCACAGTGGAATTTGAAAAACTTGCTAAAATATTAACCGCGACCACATTGTGCTAAATGTGTTTCTCCTTGGAAAAATTTCTGCGGCGTTACCGTGACCATTGTGTTTTACCCCTCCTGGAAAAATGTATGAATGGCGCCCGATGGTAGGTTTGATTTGAATGAACTTCTGTTGGATTAAACAAATCAGACTAAATCTAAGAGCATTTGCATTCTGACCTGTGTGGTTCGGATGAATCAGATTTGATCAGGGCCATGAACTAAACGCAGACGCGGGGCTGAGGGGCTGTAGCCCCCTATATATATGATCACGAAAATAGGCCCACCGATTTTCGAAATAACCTTTTTTTGCTTGTCAGCACGATTTGGAAGGAGGTAGATAACCTTTTTTTGCTTGTCAGAGATTTTCAGTATAGGCGACGGTTTAGACCGTTCAGTCCCCCAGCCGACTCGGACCTTAATCCGGCCCTGGATTTCATGTGCGAACATAGTCTACTCATACATAAAAAGCGTACTATACTCAACAAGCGATTGCATTCTGACCTGTGATGGTTCGGTTCCTGCCATTCCGAGCTATCGTGCTTCTCTCGTCTGTGAAATAAACGCAGACGCGCAAATTACGCCACATACAGTGGTAGTAATAGGTGCAATATATATATATATATATATATATATATTGGGCATTAGGTATATATACGCATATATATGATAATATATGCAAGTAATGAAGTAATTATTTTATGCAACTTTTATTTCTAATTGGCTCCCCTTCTCATCGAAATATACTCAAATTTAATCAGCAATAATAATAATAATAATAATAATAATAATAATAATAATAATGTGATTTTTAAGTGGTTTAGGAGGCCAAGTAAGCCTGTGTGAAAACCACTGTTGTAACTCTCCGCATTCATTAACCTAGTTTTCCGAGATAGCCTTTGAATCCGTTCAAATACGGCGTTATCGCGATCACGAAATCAGGCAAACATTAGACTGATATTGAAACCACAGAACCCAGGCCCGTACGAAGTAGCGGTGCAGGGGTGCTGCTGCGCCCCCTGAAAAAGTAGGGGGTGCAGCGCCCCCCTGGAAGACGAGGTTGGGGTGCAGATCTACACCCCTTAGACTTTTCGACTCAAAAATATATAGGAAATTACCTTTTTTTCTTGTCGACTCAAAAATATACAGGAAATGACCTTTCTTGGCTTGTCCACCGAAAAATGTGACAACCAACCACCTCCCCTCGGAAAATTTGCACCCTCTGCTAAAAATTCCTTCCGACGTGCCTGTGGAACCATGTTCAGGTCATAGGCAAGTCATTTAGTGAAAGGCTAGAACATTTACAAGAAATTGGGAAGGATACAGCCAAGCTCATCCGTCATTTTTGACGGGCAAATGGCTAGTATATATATATGTATATATATATATATAATTCCATTATTAATATCATTATCCCATGAAAATATGCATGGGATGTAATGAATAACATTGATATAGTAAACGATTTATTAACAAAAATGGATGCTTTTAATACTGACCTTGGGCTGTGGTTAACAGGATTCTCGTTTGTTGGTGCGAAGTCGTCCTTGGAGTTAAAATGCTTCAGTTGCATTGCTCTGTCTCTTTTCATCGCTCGTAATTCGTTTTCAGATTGGTTTCGTAACTGAAATTGTATTCAATCACACTTAATCCTTGTCCGGTAATCCGAGTGGAGTAGTAAATCATACCGCAGCTTCGATTTCAGGCATTCTGGGAAGTGATTTTAAGACTGGTTCAAACAATTTATATAAATAAAGGTTTTAATATCTGCAAAAGTCGAATTAAAATCCGAAAATGTATTGCCAATTTAAATTTGGGATTGAGTTGGCCTGTTCGTTTGTTCTGCGTTGATTATGCATGATGTATGAAAATGTATCATATTGCATACCGGACAAACATTTTGCTCTAGATATCGATAATAATTATTTGAAATAATTAAACTTTTTGAGAGTATTTGGTATAAATTTCAAGAAATTATGCAATTCGAATCTTGCTGCTAAATTGCAACATTATAAACTGTTCATAAGTTTAGATTTTTATCGTCTCAATATTTTCGCTTTCAATATGTTCACCTTCATTTCCGCTGTCAGTCTCATCTTTGTGTTTTGAAGTCGAGTACTCAGATCTTCGATATCGTTCTTGAGTTTCGTTGAATGTATTTTGAGATTCGCCTTAATTGACAGACAGAATTGTGCCGATAAATTATTATCATAGAATCCAGGATAAATTCGAATAATTCGGCGAGAGGTCGTTCAAGTGCGAAGATCCCATTCTTTGGAACGCATTACCTGGTCACGTGACTAGAGAGTCCAATCTTGAATCGTTCGCAAGGAAACTTAAAACGTATTTTTCGAGACCTCGTATTGGTGTAAAGCGCTCTAGCCTTTGACTCTTCCTTCATGTTTTGCGCTATATAAATTGGCTTTTTAACCTAACCTAATTGCAAACTCCTCGGAAGCAAGATTAGAAATTATTACGGCTAGATTCTCCATCTCCAATGACAATAGCTGCATGTATGGTAAAGGTTGGTCCCGTACTCGAGTCCGAGCGTTGGGTTCCGGCGCTTATCTCCGGTCTGGGCAATCAGCGACGCAGGTGGTATAAGCCACAAAACTGGGGTAGGTTGCCATTACTTTCCCCAGACCCACGTTTTACCTCGCAGCTTAATGCTGCTCCTCATTTTATCACCGTCCTCTGGCGAGTAAGGCTGAGTTGAAGTTAGGGCTACTGCTGGCATAGAACCCGCGACCTTCTACTCTGTCGTCCAGTGTTGTTACCAATCTGTTAACTTACTTTACATGTACGATTGTACGCAATTGATAAGATCAAATGCCCTAATGTCAGGAACTGGCCCAGGAATTCAGTGGGGGAGGGGTTTCGTGTTCGTGTTCGCCTGGAACGGTCTTGACCCCAGTATGCATAATTTAGCAACTCCTAATTCTACGGCCCTCTTTTTGAAACCACTTAAAACACGTCTCTTTGTCAATACGCAGTAATTACAGCGGGAGTGTTTCCTGGGTGATTACACTGGTCTACATTTTTAAAAAAAATTTCTGCTGACCTAGGTATTTTTGCTGATTTTGTTTGAGAGGTGCTGATTCCAGATTTCAAAAATTTTCGGACGTCAAATTTTTTGCAAATTCAATCTTAATTAAAGGTGTTAAAGTCAAACATAAGGGAAAATAGGAAATTCTGAAGAACCGATAACACGTAATATTTTTTATTCAGCTCAAAAATGAAAAATTTTAACCAAGGAATAAAAAGAGCTAGTTGATAAATTTAAGTTTTGAGATGACCTTTTTTCTTTTTTGGATTTTCCGACAGTTATGGTCACAGTTGTCAAAAACAAAGTCCCTTAGTCTGCCGAAAATAATGGCGAGTTCCATCTGCCTTGATATCTACGTTCCATGGTCTTGATGTCTTGATGGAAGCATTCTCCTTGTTCTTCACTCCTGCTCCAAGATTTGAAGTTCAGATAGCTATGAAAGAAATGTTCTTGACACTCATGTTTGCTCCCAGTCTTAGCAAAAAGCAATTTCGAATTTTTTTTGAAAGGTCTTAATTCTCGACTCTTTTGTCAAGTAAGTCAGTAATCACAGCAAAAACATCTTTCTACAGTGATAACATCCCATTGATTCAAAAAGTCCTTTGATGTTGATGCATATTCAAACTCCTCCTCCATATGGAAATGTTTGAAAAGATTCATTCTCTCTGCCATGATACATCGTGGTTCCTGGGGCCAACACTGAACAGATTCTTTTCCTTCAGTCTTGAACACAGTAACTCTGCTGACGACTTCGGCAGATCTAGGTCTCATTAGGTCATTAAACTCAGCTTGCTTGAATGTTATGGTGCATTCCAGCGTCAACTTCTAAGGCCACGAAATCTTCGCAATCGTTGTCTGTTGACTAACAAAATTCATCTTCGTAAGAAACTCCCAAAGTAGTGCAAATAGGTACAGGAATCTTTGTCACAGTGAGCAACTGGTCTCAGAGCAGAGGGAGATTTGGGTACTGGATGGAAGATTTTGCCTTTGTGGACATGCCTGAAATATTTACCAGACAGAAGTAGCAGTCATCAACATGCATGGTTTCAATGAGGCTCGCGATCACACCATTGGAACTCCAAAGTTAAGACTTTTTTCTGACCTTTAGTCACATTATGAACTGTCTGAGGCTTTCAACACATGTCCTGCACACTTTATGTGGTGCCCAGGTTTTCTGGTCACTCAATTTAACTGCGAAATATGCATGCTAAGCTTTATGCACAAATTCAGACACCTATCTCCTTTGTTTAGGTGTTGTAAAGCAACCTCTGATGTAGCAAAATTTGTCAGGATCATTCCTGCACTGCTCACGAAGTGTTCGGGTGCTGGGTGACATATTCCACAGAAAGCTAGTTAGAATAGTTAAATTTAATGCGACTTGTAAGCCTCATGAACGACTGAATGCTGCCGTCGGTTTCACGCTTTATATAGGCCTATATCCATAAAATGCTGACGTCTGCAGTTTAAAACTGCCTATTAAACTGTTGTATTATTAAATAGTTATGCCCACTGCATATTAAGCATATCTTTTTGCACATCCTTAACTTTTTGCATATTCAATATAGCTAAAGAATTATAATACATAATGCTACATTATTACAGTAAACAGTAAATCAGTAAACAGCGTTTTGCGGAAAAACTGGACGTGATAGGAGAAAATGGGTGTGATTTTTGGATTCAGCACACCAAAATACATAAAGATCACATGTTGTCTTCAAGTCAGCAAAATTGACGTAGACCAGTGTTATACATGTGAGAAACTATACGGATATTCTATTACATCACATTACCACACATCTATTCGTTTCTTATTAATTTGTTGGCTATTCGCCAAGATAAGAAATTAGCGGACTGAATTTTTGAAATTTAACTGAGAGAAGTCTCCTTCACCGCCCCATAGATCCGCTCCTGGTAAAGGTAAGATTCGTTATGTTATGTTATGTTATGTTGTGTTATGTTATGTTGTGTTGTGTTATGTTATGTTACATTATGCTGTGTTATGTTATGTTTTGTTAGGTTATGTTATGTTGTGTTATGTTGTTTTATGTTATGTTGTGTTATGTTATGTTATGTTACATTATGTTGTGTTATGTTATGTTTTGTTATGTTATGTTGTGTTGTGTTATGTTAAAATGTCAATTTATATAGCGCAATAATCATAGCTGAAGGCCAAAGTCAAGAGCACTTTACATTCTTCACTTTATACGATATATTAAACAGTCGTGTCATATGAAATGTATCGTGTCAGAGACCTTATCAATGATGTCGCGATCCGCTTCGCCTTTTTTGACCGCCTCCCTCGCTGCGTCCTTCGCCGTTTCCAGGCGAAGTATCTCCTTACGGTGACAGTCGTCTAGCTTCTCGTGAAGATCTGTCAACAGTTCTTCCTTCGGAGAAGTCTTCTTCTTCTCCTCGAAATACTTCTTCTTCCACGTGTCACGTGCTACTGGATCAAAATTCGAAACGGTGATTCAACAGGTTGCAACTGTTTCCAAATTGAATCGAAACTAATATGGTTTTCCCATCGCATATTCCTATTTTGGGCAAAAAATTGGTCATTGTGCTTCTGCGGCTGCTACTACTGCTACTGCTGCTGCTGCTGCTACTACTACTACTACTACTACTACTACTACTACTACTACTACTACTACTACTACTACTACTATTATTATTATTATTATTATTATTATTATTATTATTATTATTTATTACTACTACCAACTATTATTATTTTTTATTATTACTACTACTATTACGACCACGACTACTACTACAATTGATACTTCTTCTACTACCACTGCTGCTGCTACTACTACAACTACAACTACTACTTCTACTTCTACGGTTACTACTACTACTAGCACAGAAACGACAACAATTACTACTGCTCTTGCTATTACAACTGCTAATATTACTACTATTAGGCCTACTATTACTGCTACTGCTGTCGCTGATGTCAGGCGTGATGGAGTTATTCTTAGTGTTGTGTTGTTATTATTTCTTCTTATGTAATATCATATTTCATGCATCTGCTCATCCTAGACATTTCTGTTAGAAAATTATAGGTCAGAGTTTAATATCTAATGGAATTCGAGACTCAGTAAGGCCATCGTTTTTCCTAATGAGGGGTAAACGCTTTTCAGGTGACTATGACCGTACCGTCGTGCCTTTTGTGAAAGTAGTCCTGTTGCAGTGACTTCGAATGTCTCGTAAGTTTGTCTTTCAGTTTGTCTATCTCCTGTCGTCTGTCTCGAAGCTTTTCGATCTGCCCTTGGATTCTTTGGTCTGCAGAGACATACACAACACCACTAAGAGCCGGACATCAATGGTGAGAATAACGATCAAGATAAACACACGCACGCATACAGTTAGTTATGTAAATTTAGACATGAAATATTTAGTAATTTTAGCGAACCAGTGGCGTAGCCAAGGGGGGAGGGCTTGGGGTTAAATCAGAGATGTCCATGGGTTGGGTTAACCCATGGCTTGGGTTGGGTCAGACTTTTCCATATTAATGGTGGGTTGGGTTGAGTTGGGTCAGGAAACTTTTACTATATTACAGTGGGTTGTGATTTGAAATAACTTATTATATCGGCATGGGTTGGGTTGGAGATTTGATGGATTGGATTGGATTGGGTTTTAAAAAATTGACCCATGGACATCTCTAGGTTAAATCACCCCTGGTTGCCCGACTAAAATGTTTTATTGTGTATTATTATTCTGTGGGTGGTGTGGCGTCAAAATCGGGTTTAATGTAGCAAAAGGAAAAGAGAGGCAAAGACAAATATCAATATAATAGCACGCACTCATATAGCTATATAACTAACCTAATCAAACAAAATAATAAACGACGATCTTCTGAAAATCCTGGTTACGCCACTGGTGTGAACGCTATTTCATCCAGTCTGCCTGGCAGCGTGCAAGCGGTTTTATATAAAAGTCTGTGATTTGAAATAATTTTCTATCTACATTACGTCAACAATATATCTGGATCGGGTTGCGCTAAGACACGCATATTTCAACGGCCGTTGCGTTGATATGACGCCAATATAGAATGGCATGAGATGTATGTTGTGGCTATTGCACTTACATTCGGCATCGTTTTCTGACGAAGTCGGACGTCGGACAGGAGATGGAGTCTGCACTCTCTGACAAAATAATAGCAACAGCTATGCTGGTCATTTTCATCACAATAAGAGGCGTCACTAGAGTTGACGTCACCAGGTGCGACAAACCCAATGCGTCACCATCCCCCCCAAAAAAAAACAACAACAAGAAATGCACCATAGACTTCCGTGAATACTCTGAACCAGCTGATACTTACAGATGGAATTGTTTGCCCTATTTCATTTAGAAACTTACAAACACCCAAACGTTTTGGTGTCATCCCTTGTGATGTTGCAATTGTTTCCCCTCGCCCCCGGTGCGACCGGCACCCTTCGGGACACCACTGATCATAATCACCGCCGTGGTATTTTCATTGTCATGATGATTAACCCCTTAACTGGGTATCCCGGATATATCCGTCCATTTTGCATTGAGTTACAGTTAAATACACAGTTAAGGGGTTAACTTTATCATATCCATCGTTTGTAGTCCTAGCCATATATTGGACAATGGTTTAATCTAGGCCGTTTTCCGGGGAAAATTGCCCTCCCCCCGCCCCCCGGAAATTTCAAATTCCCCTCCCCGGGGATTTTGACATACTACATCAACTAACAGCAGCCCCTTAGCAGAATTCCCTCGGTTTTGTCAGTTTCTCCTCCGGAGTCCAGAAGCCTAGATTAAACACTGTATTGGACTCTTTTCTCTGAAGCGTATACGTTCAGATAAGTTGCGTTTTAACCGTATCTTTTGCTGTCTCTCTCTCTCTCTCTCTCTCTCTCTCTCTCTCTCTCTCTCTCCTCTCTATTTAATTTTTATACACTTCACTTTTATAATATCGACCAAACGTAGTCGTATCAGCTTCTACTATGATCACCGCATATAATTATTTTATAAAGGATTACATAATATCACGTACAGGAAAGTATTATTTTCAAAAATCACTGCATGTTTTGATCAGGGCCATGCATATTAAGGCGGGGTCTGAGGGGGCTGAAGCCCCAGGCCCACCACAAAAAAATAGGCCCACCGTTTTTCAAGCGACGACCGTTTTTGCTTGTCAGAGATTTTCAGTGAAGGGGCGAAAAATTTTACAAGGGGCAATTTTCAAATTATGGAAGCTACGACCTTTTTTACTTCTCAGCCCCAGGCCCACTCGGACCTGGTTTTGATTAAATCCATTTAATTAAACCGTTAAAATATCTTCCACTCACCTCAGCAATCTTTTTCCGCCTTCTCTCCTCTTCCTCCTTTTTCTTCTTCTGTCTCAACTGCTCCTCCTCCTCCTCCAGTTCCTTCAGCCTCTTCTTTTGCTCAATCTCTGTCATTTCTTGTCTGTAGGGTTCTCTCGCTGACGGCAGCTGACTCAGTTGTGGGTAGTTGTTGTAGTCGTTGTCATCATCGTAGACATCATTGTCGTAGTCACGTCTGCCTGCATCGTCGTAATCTTCAAGACGAATAAACAGCATATTTGGTATATTAAAACGCGCGATAAATAGCCGCACATGAAATAATATCTAATGCAAACAACGAAATAGTCAATGTCGAACAACTTTGACTGATTGCATATTACAATATCAATTGATGGCGACGTTATATTAATTACGCACTTTTGAAGCAACTGTTATATTAATAATAATAATATCAATAATAATAATAATAATATTATTATTATTATTATTATTATTATTATTATTATTAGTAGTAGTAGTAGTAGTAGTAGTAGTAGTAGTAGTAGTAGTAGTAGTAGTAGTAGTAGTAGTAGTAGTAGTAGTAGTAGTAGTAGTAGTAGTAGTAGTAGTAATAAACTGACAATTTCTTGTGCGCCATATTACCAAAATGTCAGGAGCAATGGCACATTACAGAGTCCAAAAAATAAATAAAATAACAGTCCTCAAAAAAATGACTGGAAAACAATCTAAGGCAGAAGAGAATAAGATTTTCTAACAAATAAGTCTTTAGATTTATTTATATCTATTACTCTTAAGGTCGATGGTACTTTCAATCAGCCAGTAAAGGACCAGATCTTTTCAGCGATCAATGATTGAGAGAGAGTGAGACAATCTAAGGGGCATTTGCCAATGAATTGGAGGAGATGTGCCTAACGCGTCATAGAAGTCTTTATTCGCAAACGCAGATAACATAAGATAAACATCATTATTAACTAACAAATACACATTCTGTTATATTATACAATTAACAAATTAAGTGGTTTCTTAGAGAACCTCAGTGCAAACATAAGTGTTGACGATTCTTAACAATATCATGTATTGGATTCAATGCAAGCATTTCACGAATAGTTTGTTTTATCATAGGCATCAAAGATTTTATATACTGTACAGCCTGCTGTACAAGACGGCCTTCTAATATGTCTCCATTCTAGCTCAGAAAATCTGAGCTAATATTGCTGCCATGTCATTTATTGTCCTATTAGGCATCTCACCTGGCATAGTGGTTCCAATGGCTGGAAGAACTGTGTGTGGATTCAGTTCTTCGTGTGTTCTCTCATTGGTTGGTTCTTCGGTTGAAGAATCCAAGAGATACAGTTCTGGTCCATGAGTCTGCAGAAAATATTATAAATCTTTGAACACAGATTGATTCAAATCTAAGGATCTATATAAGCATAACAATAATTGCTTACAGAACGATTGTCCATAGAACGATCGCTCACTATTGCTCACTGCACTTTACCTATGTGTGCAAAGGGTAGCAACTGGCAATCGTTCTTTGAGCAATAGTTACACACTGTATGAATTAGTTATGCTATCAATTATAGCAGCTGGATGGACGACATATTTGACTGGACAGGGACAGAAATCTACGGAGCCCTAAAAAAGAGCGGCAGAAGATAGAAAAAAGTGTAGGAAACTGACTGTCAACCCTCTAATAGAAGACGATTCGTAAAGAAGAAGAATCAATTATAGGGCAACGAGCATAGATTGGCTCCGTTATAGAGCAATGACGTTTTGATCATCGCATAAGAAAAAGTGGAGAGCGCAATAATCAACTCAAAGTGAAGAGCAAAGCCCTTGGACGGCAGAAGCTCAGAGGGTGATAAATACAGTGTTTATTATGACATGATGTTTAAAGAAAAGGTGTTGAAGTTCAATATGAAATAATTCACAGTTTTTGTAATTACAAATTAAAGTATGCAAAGTATGCTGTTTGATCTCACTTAATCATTCATGTATTATTAATATTAATTATTTTCTAAAACATTGTCAATAGCTTTCTATTATTTCTACTAATTTTATTTCTATGCAGTTTATTGCACTAAGATACATGAAATACGCCAGGAGCGCCTCTGAGTAGAAATATAAGAGGCGCTATACAAATGCGACCTTACACACATTACATTGCATTACATTACAGATGAAAGGCGAAGATGTTTTCTTGGTTTATCTCAATAGACCTAGTTCATTTATCGATTTTGATAGCACTAAATAAACTTGCAGGTCAATAAAAAAATCCAGTAATTGCACGACAAACCAACCTGAGGTGGCAGGAAATACTTTGCTTTTAGCTCCTGTTCCTGTTTTCCGTTTACCTGTGAATTAACCTGGTGTTCTTATTGACAACTTTTTCACAAGATCAATAACGAACCAACAATAGACTAAATTAAGACTTGCGAACCATAACGGAAGAACGAGTGACAAAGATTATAACACCAGCTGTGATGTTTCTCATAATGTACACATATGCATATATATACATATATATATATATACATCTATATGGTTCACTACTCAATTGTTATAGGCCTACTTTATCGGTGATCCATGTTTTTCACTGACCCCGATATGGTCCAGTGGCTGATCCGTGGCCGGACAAAATATCCTCGGACAAAATGGCACGAGCAAAATATAACGGACAAAATGTCACGGACAAAGAGTTGCATTTTGTCCGTGACATCTTGTCCGCTGACATTTTGTCCCCATGACATTTTGTCCGTGACATTTTGTCCGCGGACATTTTGTCCTAGCACCGGCTGATCAGGTGCTGTCACTAATGTCATTCAGGGTTTTAAAGGTTAAACGTTGGTTGCCGTTAATTAGTATTCGGTGGAATGTAAGACAGCAAGGGAAAGGCTGTCAATGGTCCTCTATCACCCATGCCATGAAAAATTGAAGGAAATAACTATATTCTGTGAAGTTATGGACTTTGAATGCAATGAACGACTCTTACTAAGCATGGCCTTACGTGGCAGAAACGGGTCTAGGAATTCTAGTTCAGGGGAATGCCTATTAATTAGTAATTTTCAATAGAAGTAAGTATGCACATTGCATTTCGACAGAATTAGAATTGCATGCGTTCCTCCCATCTTAGGGTGCGCGGTGGAGCAGTGGTTAGCGCACTGGTCAGCCACTCTTGAGGTCCGTGGTTCAAGTCCCGGCCGCGGCAGAAACTTTTCGGTTGTTTCTGTACCAAGCGCCCCCAGTCGACTCAGCTGTGAATGAGTACATCGGGTGTTAACTCGGTGGAAGGAAAGGCGGCGAGAGAAAGGGGGCTGGCAACCGCCCTCATTCACCCGTTGCCATGTAAAACTGAAGGCGCTAACCCTTCGGTTCTCCGTACGGGCGCTGAGCATGCCTCCCATCTTGGAAATACCAGTGCAAATGCATGTCAAAAGTAGCCAATAAACGGATAAGTATTAACTGAATGGAGTCAAAACTTCCTTAATTGATGATGGATGTTGACAGGGCCACCGAGAGAAATTCCGGGCCCCGGTATAAAAAAATTTGGGCCCTGGGCCCTTTATCAAGTCTCCGAAAAACCTGACGAGCAAAAAAACCTTTTCTACTCTTCAAAATGGTCTGACAAGCAAAAAACCAAAAAAGCTTTTCACTTATATTAATACATCATTATCACCGGCCCCGGGCCCCTACAATCTTCCATGGGCCCCGGTACATGGTACCGGCTGCACCCTCCCTCTCCTCAGGCCTGGATGTTGATCAATTTGATCTGACCTGAGTGAAATAGCGTCCCACTGGTCGAAGGAAGACGAATTCTCGTGGAATCGAGTGAGATCCAATCTGACGAGAAAGTTCTCTTCTCAGTTCGTTCAAAGTACTCTGAGAATTGACTCTAAACGCCAAAAAATAAGGCATCGAATATGAATCGAGTATTTACCAGAGTTTCGTTGATTACGATTATTTTCGGTTCGAAATAATGAAAATATGCAGTTAAAACCTGACGTTGTGTCGGAAGCTGTCTCCGGAAGTTTTAATATAGGATTTTACTGATGGAATTGTCAAAGCGCTTTTGTCGTAGGCCTTAGCCTTGTTTACTGCGCTGGAGAAAAAGAAATAATAATAATAATAATAATTAATAATAATAATAATAATAATAATAATAAAATTTTGAAAGACAACCAATAATCGATTTCTTGACTTTCAGACTTGAGACTTGAGAGTAATCATTTGCTTAATTTTGGACAGTGTTTAATCTAGACTCTGGACTCCGGGGACTGACAAGGCCGGGAAGGCAGCTAGGGGGCTGCTGTTAGTTAATGTAGTATGTCAAAATTTTCGGGAGAAGGTATTTGAAATTTTCGGAGGAAAGGGCAATTTCCCACCCTTAAACGGCCTAGATTAAACCCTGATTTTGGACCGTATTATATTCGTCGGTTTGAGTTGGTATCTAAGTATTCTTAATGAAGTTGTACGCTATTGTTTACTTTCATTCGACAAGACAAATGTGCAGGAAACTCTTTTACTTCTTGACAGTTATATTGGTACACACAGTCTATCGCCGAACAGATAAATTGTTCTTTGTAAAAGTTGGTTTGCACTGGGATAATTACATATTTTTGGCAATGGTTCTAGTGTTCAAAGGCAATATAGTAGTCAACGATGCTTTATATCGATCCATAAAGACCAGGCCAACTCCAGAAGAGTGTCTTCATAAACAGTGTTTTATCCAGATCCCAGGCCTTTGGGGGGAGGGAAATTGACGCTTTCGGGGTAGATCGACTTGGTTGGAGGGGAAAAGACACAGTTCAATGCAAAATTTGTGTAAGTGCTGGGATTGGGGGGATTTTGAGGGGGGTTATTTTTGGGATCTCCCCTCCTAACAGGCCTGTATAAACCACTGTTCATAAAGACTGGTTAAAAACTGACTGCAATTAGGTTAGTCATTCGATCACAACAAACTGCATAAATATATTTCATATTTTACTGATTTCTATAAATAACAGTATAATAATAACAACAAGGTTTCCGAGTTATTCAGTAGGGTCTGTCCTGTGTGGGAACACATCGTGAGCACATCAACACTCAAAGATTTTTTTAATCCATCATATATTTGACATTTAACAAGATACAATTATTACTAACATAATACATGCATTTATGTCATAAGATACTGAGGAAATAATTACAAAGAGTTAATAACTAACTTGTTACTAATACTTAACTAATAAAACCAGTGGCGTAGTCAAGAGGTTAAACCCCCCATGGCCGCCGAAAACAGAATATTTTTTTTTACATGCAATTTTAATTTTTTGACGCGACTTTGGAGATCAAAACCCTCCTTATCTATAGACTATAAAGGAGGTGATAACGTTGTTTTCCTTGTCAGGATTTTGGTCACGGTCAAAACCAAAAACCAATTCCCCCTTTCTGGAAATCCTGGCTACGCCACTAAATAAAACATATAATATGAGTTGACATCATGCATAGTGTAGGATTGACTATTTTAAATTAAAGACAACATTGAAAATCGAATGAAGATAGAGCTCTAAGGCACCTGATATATCCGGCTGATTGAGCATCAGAGACGATTTCCTCAACTGATTTCTTTTGCTGTCTTCTCCAAGTTTCCAGCGGAATCACGAGCACATTAAGATCAGATAACTTTAAAAACATCAGCATATAAATATAACTATATCAGAAAAAACATAGCTACTGTATTCTACAAATAAACGTAGTGGTTGCGCTGTGGAACAGTGGTTAGCGCACTGGTCTGTCAATCTTGAGGTCCGTGGTTCAACTCTCGGCCGCGGCAGAAACCTTTCGGTTGCATCTGTCCCATGCGCCCCCAGTCGACTCAGCTGTGAATGAGTACATCGAGTAATAACTCGGTGGAAGGAAAGGCGGCGAGGGAAAGGCTGGCAATCCGCCCTCATCCAGCCGTTGCTGTGTAAAACTGAAGGCGCTAACCCTTTGGTTCTCCTTCGACGGGTCCGCGATGGCCTATGTAGTGGACCTTTTTTAGTGGCTGAGAACTAGAAAATAGTAAGAAATTTAAAGAGAATTTTAAGGCTACTGAATTAATAACAGTATTTCAGGATCGGCAGCTCACCATTTCCGTTCTCGTCCTGTCGTAGTTCACCGTTGCCGTTGGCTCGTAATCTGGAGACTCTGCTCCTAAACGGATCATTCTGATTTGAATTAGTTCGCTATAATTATCTGGAAATCCGTCATTTAACACTCATCGACTGCAATTTGTTCAAACGCCGTGTTAGATTGATTCTTAGCGAGACTGTGGCGTTGGCGTGGTTGCCATCGGCAACCATCGTGAGCTACTAAACGGAGCTAATGCCATGACATACATTTCTAGTTAGATTTTGCCTGTGCAAATAGCGTGCCGTATCGTGGAAACGAAGATTGCATCAAGCGTAACCCTAAACTGAACAGGCACAATTGTTCACACAGACCGCGTTAATGCTTACTGTGAGCGTCACCAGATTGTTTACAAACTCGTCGCTTTAACGCCTCGATCTCTCACCATTCCGACAACCAATGAGACATGTACATGTAATTTCTGCTAGAAAATACAGGCCACATCTGTGACAGTTTTAAGCGATGAAATATTTCTCTCGTAAGGCTTAGAATTTGTATTTAAAACATTCTTCTCCCTCAGTTGCTTGTTTCAAGAATGGTTTAAAATGGTTTGTTAAGGTATCTCATAACAGTTCCAAGACAGCTAAATTTTGGGACAGATCCGTCTCGAGGGGGAACCCTATACTTTGGAACGCCCTCTCCGATGAAATTACCAGGGAGACGACACAAGATAGGTTTGCACACAAACTAAAAGCGCACCTATTTGAAATCTCATATCAGCAGATGTCTTTGTAAAGCGCTCTTGACTATGGCCTTCGCCAGGCAGATAGCGCTATATAAATTGTCGTTTAATAATAATAATAATAATAATAATAATAATAATAATAATAATAATAATAATAATACATGATATTGTTAAGAATCGCCAACTCTCTTGTACACTTCGGTTCTCTAAAAAACACTTTATTTTGTGAATTGTATAATAACAGAATGTCTAATCGTTAGTCAAGAATGGTGTTTATCTTATGTTACCTGCGTTTGCGATTAAGGATTTCTATAACTGAAGCTGTAGGCCTGCAGTGTACGTACTGCATTGTGATGCTACGGGCAAGATGAAGATAATTAGTTCAAATTGGTCAAAGATAAAACGGTGAAAAATAAGCGCATCAATGTGTTGACATTGGGAAGTAACAATATTATAACCTCCGATATGAATTTATGAAACAGGTACAGGCCACATTATTTGAGGGGAAAGCGGAAGATGGCAGAGTGGGTTACGTGCTGGAGCGTCAGGCTGACGGAGCGGGTTCAAGCCACGTTAGTGCCCCTATAGTGGCTTTCACACAGTCAGTAACGTCTTCTAAGCCACTTTAAATCATGCTAAGTTAAAGCTGCAGTGACTTTGAACTGTGCGAAATCGGATTATCAGGACATGCAACGTCCTGGTTTCTTGTTATCGGACATCACTATCGACCGGGCCAAGGTTGATCCATTATAGGCTTTCTGAACGTCATGCAGAAGTTGGTGATATGTTGATGCACTGATTGCACCTCAAATATCCAGTCGGCCAATACAAACTGTAGCATTGGATTGATTCTTCAAGGAAGACTCATTCAAATTAGGGAGTGATCGAGAAACAAACCGCTACACAATAAAAATGTACGTAAATAATTTATTAATTTGAAGAAAATTGGGAGACCAGCTCCTATTGAATGTCTGGCCCCCCGGTGGACCCTATACTTTAATGCACTCGTTCCCGAGCAACCAGACTAGTCCAGGTCTATAAATTTTTTTGGCCCCATGCCTAGAAGTTGCACCCCAACGCCCCCACCCCACTTGCCATATCCTCACTGCACATGCGTGTTGCAAATTTTCACAGAACAGCTTCCAGTCTGGCTCTGATCTTGACTGGACAAGCCCACAGGGGCAAGAGGGCATCAATGCTATGCAATTGAGTGCCTGTTTTCAGTGAAAGAGAGTTTTGGGACCCCTATGCATGAATATTTTGCTACAAACATTAAACAACAAATGGTTGGACAAATGATTGAATTTATATTCTTGATCACTTGCTAAAATCCTATAAGAATCTTCTTGACTGGACAAGTTAATTAAGGAAGCAAAAACCCCTTTACTGGGTGTATTCAGATATATCCATCCATTTTACATTACATTACATTATCACGGTTAAAGGGTTAATGTTCTTTCAAATGATTCCAGCATGCTTTTGACTGAAATAGAGTCTTTAAAAACCTGAAGACACGAATATTTTGCGCAAACTGTACGCGCTGGACAAATTCTGAATATGTATATTCGTGATCAGTGTGCTAAAATCTATAGGAATCAGCCAACAAAGTTAATTAAGGAAGCAAAAATTGTGCTGCGCAGCATTTCTGCTACATTACATTCTGCTACATTACATTATAGGTTACCGATATTAAATTCCAGCATGCTTTCAGGCATTCCTTTGTAAAAAGGAATGTTCATCCAGAAAAAATATTGATAATGCGTTTGCTTTTACAAACTCTACACGTAAGAATTTCACCATCATTTCTGAAACGTTGTCTGCCCACGGTAAACCCATTGGGTCCGCAGAATTTTCGAGTAAACCAATTTTACAATTTGGTTTCTACAATTTGTTACAATATTTTGCAATTTTAGAATATTGCAAACAACCAGATAACCCATGCATTGAAGTATTATTGAAAAATTCGTACTAATTGGACCGGAATGCACTTTTAGTGAATTTACTCAAACTAAGCATTGTATTTATCTAATTTCCGGGATTTGCTGCATCGTTGTTATTTATTTCTGACAATTTTTGTTAACTGCAAACTACTTCTACAACATTCCTAATAAAAATAATATTATGTCATTGTCAATTTAGAACCGGGTTCTTTCCCGTTATCCGGACCCCAGTAGAGGGATGGTGTAGTTGGCGTTAGGGTTAGGGTTAGGGATACGGTTAGGGTTAGGTTATGGTTATGGTCAGGGTTAGGGTTAGGGTTAGGTTAGGGTCAGAGTTAGGGTTAGGGTCAGGTTCCTGACCTAACAACCATTACACTTCACTGGGGTCCGGATAACAGGAAAATACCTAGAACCGGAATTAATAGAAGTCTTTGAATTTCGACAAAGCAAATTATAAAATGTTTTCAATTCATGAGAAATTATATTAACTACAAAACATATTTTTAAACATTGCCTAAAGTAAACTTTTTGAAATTATTGCGCTCTATACTTTTAAATTGCGCGTTAAGTACACGAATACAATGGTATCAGTAAAGGAATGTTCATCTAATATTGAATGCTATTGTAAAATTGCAGGATTTGGAAGAACGCTCCAAATTTGAAGACCAAGGCACGTTCAACATCCAGCTCTTTTTCCGTAAACCGACAGACATCTTTTCTTCTTCCAGACCTTCCAACCGGCTCTTCTGCGTTCTCTGATGTGCAGACTTCCTACATCGGAAGCAGCAACATCGCCTCCAGCACGAACGTGAACATTGGAACCGACACTTGGAAGTCCTTGCACCGACGACACAGATCCGAGCAGAAGGACAGTAAGACAGACGAACAAGAACGTTGTTCTCATCCTGAAATGTCAAATAAGTTAAGTATCATTGTATCGGTTAAGTATCATAAGTATCAATGTTAAGTATAATTCGGGACCAATAGACATTGACAAAAAGCAGTAATAAACTTTCAACAAAAACTGCAGTCCTAAATGTTACTCAGTCAATCAATCAATCAATCAACTTCTATAGCGCCATCATCATAATGCCTTGTTTTTTTCCTCCCCAAAATCCCTGACAAGCCCAAAAAAGGTCAAAGGTCATCACTTACAATTTTGTTTTGCGTTACGTCACATGTACGGAACGGTCGGAACCCCCCCGTCGTCAAACTTCGTAACAAATGGTCGAACCCCCCAACCGCGTTACGTAATTTATGGACGACCCATATACGTTAAAACGTAGAAGTTATTGCAAGAAGCAGCGTGATTGATTAGCTGGTAAATAAGTCACAGCACTTGATAATACAATTTTTTAGTCATTTATGACGATAATGAAGCCTCATACAAGCCCAGGTTTAATTTAGTTTTATGTAGTTTTAATTACTGTACACTATCCATATCTATCGATTGGTCTTCTGAGACTGAGTCATCTGACGAGGACTAAATTGGAAATTCGAACTTTTAAGAACATTTCCGAAATTTATTTTTTCTTGAACTTCATTGAACTATTACGAACTTTTAAAATTTTTCTTCGAACTTCACAACTATGACTTTGGCTAAGTTGCTTTTCGTTAAAACATGGAATTTTACAGTACTATTCGGAGTCGGCAGTTTTGTGTCATAAGTATTTGGCGAATCCGGAAATTGCAGAATAGGCCTGCCAGACTATCCGGTCGGAGCGTACGCCCATAGCGGATTTTGGTCATTCCCTGCTCTAATTAAAATGTAATTAGTGCTTTTTTGTAGGAAAAAGCGTTTGGGAACTCATACTTTTTACTATTCGACAAAAACGGGTGTGGGAAGTTGGGAACGCCGTACCTGTACGTTCCCAAACGCATTATTACATACCCATAATTATGTGTACAATCTGCAGGCAAAAAAGGTGTGGGAACGCCGTTCCCGTGCGTTCCCACAGAAAAAAGCCCTGATATTAATTACTGCGTGATTAAAGCTGCAATACAACGGTACATCGGTTCTGCTGATAATCACCCTACCCCCAACAAAATTTCTCATCGGCTTAGCGAATCTCAACTCCAATAGAAAACCCGGTCCCCTTAAGACCCTTGCAGGAGCGTAGCGACAGGGTGTATGTCGGTATATATACTCCAGAAATCAGTAGGTCTATATACAATACTGTATTTATACCACATATATACATATATATATATTATATTTATTATTTTTATTTTTATTTATATATTTAAAAAATATTATATATTATATATACAACAATATATAGCCTACCCCTGAAATTTATACCCCAAATCAAATTCCTGGCTACGCCCCTGGACTCTTGCTGTTTCGCCAATGTTCGTCTCAGGCGTTTCAGCATCAGTGAGGAGTATTACAACTAAATAAAAATAACGTTAAAGTACCTGAGCGAGTTTTTATTCTATGCGAGAATTTTAAGTCAGTATCTTCCTCAAATTGTGCAAGTCCAATCAGTCAGCTTATAACACAGGATGGCCGGGGCCTTCTGTTGGAGTTTATATTCGGCGCTTAGGCGATCAATTTCTCTGCCATCTGTTAAGAGCAAACATCCGAGGAACAGTGAATTTCGAACCCTGACATTGCATTATCGATGTCCTCCTATTCACAGTTTCAATGGAACACGTCTGCTGGCAAAATGCGTCTGAAAAATAAACTGCTGTAGAAATTCGTTATAACGCAGGGGTGGGGCAAACTACGGCCCGCGGACCGCTTGCGGCCTGCCACAGGATTCCATGCAGCCCGCGAGATCTTATAGGAATATGCATATACGACCGGCAGAAAACGAGATGATTTGAAATTATTTTGTGGCAACATGTTTCACTTTTATTTAAATCTTAGAAAAGGTTGGCAGCTCTCTGGGTAAAAGAAGAATCGTGCCTCCAACTTCCCCCCAAAATGCCTAGACAGGCAAAAAGAGGTATTCACAGTTATTTTAAGACATTTTGGCATTTCAATAATGGATTCCGATTCCGATAATGTACTTAAAAAATTTTCCATCTGAAATTATAAACGTTTTGTCTTTTTATAGGCCTACATGTAGGCTATGTGCGGTCCGCATAATGTAGTATTAGGTCTCATGAGGCCCTCCTCATGAGACCTAATACTACATTATGCACCCCTCAGCCTCCTCGACCCACACGTTCAGCATCTTACCTCACTCTGTCATGCCCACTCAATCAGTCATCCCTGAAAAATTTGCAACCGTGCCTTCTCATACGCCTCACCTGAACTTTGGAACTCGATCCCAGCTTCCCTCCGCAGACTTGGACACTTTCAAACAATAAAATCTGATTCCTCATTCCTATAATTCCCGCATTATCTCCTCAAGTCTTCAGGTCTAAGCTTAAATCATTCCTTTTTCTAAAATCATATCCTCCATAGCTGTAACAACCTATCCTCACTGCCCTTTGGACGTTGACTATTGCCTGGCTGATAACATACCTTACCCATTGCTATTTTAAGGAGGCTGAGCGCCTAAGAATAAGAAGATACTGTTGTGCTGCTTTTTCCAAGGCGCTATAGAAACCCACGAGATTTTACTTTACTTTACTTTACTTACTGTAAAGAAATATTTGCCCACCTCTGTTATAACGTATATTCGGTCATAAATGTAATAAACGTTTATTACGTTTTCCCCACGCTTTCTACGTTTTTAACGTTTTTATTATTTATCCAACGTTTTTTACATCTATGCATTCTGTTATAACATACCGCAATGTACGGTACAGTGTGATGCGCTACCGTCTTGGATGGTATTGGAATAGGCAAATAACGCACCTCGGATAGAGCATACTAAATTTTACAGACCCGCTAAGTATAGGCCTGCGCTATAAAGAAGCTCTACTGTCCTTACAAATTCAACGAATGATTCCTTAAATTTGCCGGCGAAAATTTAGCCTAACGCGAGTTTTGTTTGCTCTTTGACAACATTATTGAACTTCACTTATACTGTAGACGGGACTGCATGAGTTGCACTTGCACCGAAACAGAAGAGTGACTTTGCAGGCGCTTAACGTTAACGATATTGAATTTCTGTGACAAAGTGCCGTTTTTCGCGTGATCATTGGATATCATAATCAATAGGCCTACATGTCAGCGTCTCAATATTTATCTAATCAATACTGACAATCTGTGCTCCCGATTTCCAAGGTCGTTGCAAAACTGCATAATACGCAAGAGAAGGAGTTGGCAACTACGATAGGCACTAGAATTTACTTACTTACTTACGTTAAATTTTTCTGTGGATCGGTTAGGTTAGGTTAGGTTAAAAAGTCAATTTATATAGCGCAAAACATGAACGAAGAGTAAAAGGATAGAGCGCTTTACACTAATAGGCCCTACTAATACTAATTTGAGCGCCTAAGAATAAGCAGCTACTGTTGTGCTGCTTTCCAAGGCGCTCTAGAAATCCACGAGATTTTACTTTACTTACTTTTTTACTTTAATACAAGGTCTCGAAGAAATGCGTTTTAAGTTTCCTTGCGAACGAATCAAGATTGGACTCTCTGGTCACGTGACCAGGTAATGCGTTCCAAAAATGGGATTTCCGCCTCGAACGACCTCTCGCCGAATTGTTCTGAAATATGCGGATTTAGATAACCTCAGTGTAGCCTTATTCTGAAATAATAACTGTGCATGATGTTGATTGGAAGAGGATCCGAACATGGCAGGACTGAATCTCAATGGAAAAACTGACAGAAGACACCGAATGACTTTGCAAGAAATAGCAAAGGACAGAGAACTTGGGAGAGATGTCATCATGGAGAAGTCGATAGCTGGACACAGCTGGAGGACGAATACCTGACCTGATGCTAATGGACTTGCAAATGCTATTAATGTAATAAGCTATTGCATATAATTATATTTACAGTTTAATTAATTAGTTATCCATTCTCTGTTAGACGACACTTTTGATATTGATTTTCTGTGTATTGTAAAGCTGTTTTATTTCTGCTTCTTGGTTGTAATTGTTTTGTTTGTCTCATTCATATGTCTCGCTCCTTTGACTATTCATCTTTGCTTTTTATTTGCTGCAGCATAAATAGCAAGCAGACCCTGCCTGCTAGATTCTAGACTCTAGAGTTGTTTGTCATTGCCTTCTCCAGACCCACGTTTTACCTCCGCAATCAAGCTGCTACTCATTTAGCACCATCCTCTAGCGAATGAAGGCTGAGTCGACCTTGGGAGCGCCTGCGGGAGGGAGTTGAACCCGTTCCGCCAGCGTGCCGCTCTAGCGTGTTACCAATCTCCATCTTCCCACTGGACGCAGCCTAATAATTATTCAGCCTGAGCTGGAATGGAGGATGGACATCTTAGGTCAAAAATTTCCAGGACCTCGTTGTATAACAGTATAAGCCTAGCCCTCTAGGTCACTGGATGCCAGCCGATCTAAGTAAGTAAGTAAGTAAAATCTCGTGGATTTCTATAGCGCCTTGGAAAGCAGCACAACAGTAGCTGCTTATTCTTAGGCGCTCAGCCTCTCTTAAAATAGCCATATAGGAAAGGTATGAGGTCAGCCAGGCAATAGTCAACTTTCGAAGGGCAGTGAGGCTAGATTGTTACAGCTATGGAGGCTTAAGACAGAATTAAAGCTCTGTCAAATGAGCCAAATGGATACTCAAAGTTCTTTCATATGAAACGACAAGAGAATAAGCATTCACACATACGTACCAACGTATTGCCTTTCTATCAGGACCTCCAAGAGACAACTGGTGTAGCCGAGCGTCAACGGGCTTAGTAAGGTCTCTTAGAAGGTCTCTTAGGACTCATTCGTTTTTCAAATGTGCGGACAAGGATCAAGTCACAATTCTTGGCGGCTGTTCATATGCAGTGACTATTCTAGCCACCTATACATTGGAGGGAGTTTAAATATATTTGGGGACAGACATTGGGGAGGTCATACTAATTGCCAAAATGTCAAAAAATTGGAGAAACATTCAAACTGGGGGGAGAATTCCCCTCAGAGATAACCTAGAATAAACACTGGTTCATATATGTTAGAATTTCTCTGCCAGAACCGCTCTGATTTACTCCGTTTACAAAAATACGTCACGTTTCAAGTCAACTCTGATTCAATTTCTTAACAGATCCATCAGAATCGAAACTTAAAATTAGCTATAGAAATCTAGCTTGAACACTCGCTCACTCACTCACTCATCCACTCCTCATTCATTCACTCTATCACTCAAACACCCACTCTTACTCACTTTTACTTACTCACTCACCCACCCACTCACTCACTCACTCCTCATTCATTCAATCTATCACTCAAACACCCACTCTTACTCACTTTTACTTACTCACTCACCCACCCACCCACTCACTCACTCACTCGCTCGCTCACTCACTCATTCACTTACTTACTTACTTACTCACTCACTGATATATCTACTTAATTTATTGTAGAAGTAGGTCGTGAGTGAGATTTTTTGTGGTATACCAGATTTATAAAAAGTACATCCCACAATTTGTGCAAATTGGATCAGATTTCCAAATATATCAGACTGTTTTCATTCTCTTAGAGTTTATACACAGCGCCTATGCAAACAACTACATCATTGTGAAGCTAGTTAGTGGAAATCCCTTATTTATCATATACTTGATAGTTGACTTATTATCCATGATAGGCAACAACTACTGCCAGCCAATTCTTCATTTTACTTGGCATAATATAGACCTCCTACATTCTTGTAGTTTTCCTTCTCATTTACGACGCTTTGCGAATGGCAGCCAGCTCAAGAGTCGATTATAATGTGTATGTGCTCTGAGCTCGGATAACATACAACCAAACGCCTAATACCCTCCCGGAGTATAACGGCATTACTTGCAGACATCGTAGTCGGTCGGGGACGATGTGTGTTCTATGTATAACCGTGCCTTCGCAGGCTGTGCGTGTAATTATTTACTCGTAGCGTATTATTCGTGTACGGCAGCTGTGCGCGTTTGTTAACCCTAACGTTGAACAAAAACAGCTGCGTTTGACTAACGGCCTTCTCCGTAAGAGGTATAGAGGAACCGAGCGAAGCTGGCTGGCTCGCTGGCCGGCCTCGCCCCACACGAGAACTGCGCGGCCTGGTGTGCTGCCTTGGCTTCTCGCATGCCTCCAATTATCTGTAATTCGACCAACTTGTGGTAATATACCGTTAACGCCCATGATGTGCAACTTCATCGGGACCGATGCTAAAAGGGATACGCGTTTGACGATGTCTTGTAGCGGCCATCTAAAGAGGCCATGACAAGTCTACTCTGTTTCAGAAAACCCGTCAGTGTTTTATACAGGCCTGTTAGGAGGGAAGATTCTCTCCCCCAAACCTATAAATTCCATCCTCCCCTAAAACCCCAGCACTTACACAAATTTTGCATGGAACTGTGTCTTTTCCCTCCAATCAAGTCGATCCCCCGAAAGCCTCAATTCCTCCCCCCAAGGTCTGGAGTCTGGATAAAACACTGAAACTCGTATATACGACACAGCTTTTGATCAATGATTTTATTTTACATAAAATCGGATTTTTGTGATTAGACAATATCTGAACGATCTGAAATTGTTGGTTCCTGGACATCACTGCACAAACTTTCCGCAAAACAACTCAAAACTATTCTTTTCAAGAAATCCTTTGACGAAATCCTTCCTACAGGCCTGCATTCTACCCGCTGCAAATCTTGTTATCATCCTTCATAAAAAATACTTTGCTGTGACTGCCTACCTGGATCTACAACCTTGACCACCAAGGACTACGGATGACGGACCATGGATTTTGCCCAGATTGAGCGCTCTTGAATAAGCTGGTGCACTGCGCCAAGCTTTCGGGCAGCGCTATAAAAAATTCATCTTTACTTACTTAATTACTTACTTATAGCATAGGACCACGTGAGCAGTCTATAGAATAGGATTATTACTCACACCGCTGTGAATTTTAATTAATGGTAGTAATGATTAGTAGCAATTAATAGTTAATTTTGAGTATCATTACAAAAACTTCCGTGGTTACATTTATTGAGGAAATTCATGTAAAATTCAGTTTGAAAGAATAAATAACACAAGTGTTTTATCCAGGTACCAGGCAATTGGGGGGGGGGGATTAACTTGGCTGGAAGGGAAGAGACACAGTTCAATGCAAAAATCTGTGTCAGTGCTAGGATTTTTGTGGGAGATTTTGGTGGTTTTGAGGAGAATCACCCTAACAGGCCTGGATGAAACATTGAATAGCACGGACGTTTTCTCACTCAAATGTCCCACAAGGCTTGGTTTAATTTAAATCCAAAATGTTCATGTTCAGGTTGGTATTTAATAATTCGATTACTCCCCTCAGAGATGGCCATGGGTTGGGTTAGATTGGGTTTGGTCGTGTCAGATTTTTTCCATATTTATGGTGGGTTGGGTCAGAAAATAAATCATCGTTTGAAGAATTACAATGTATTACGGTGGATTGGGTTGGGTAAGTAACAATATTGCCGGCGTGGGTTGGACTGGGTTAGGTTGGAGATTTGATGGATTGGGTTCTAAAAAATGGACTCGTGGCCATCTCTGACTCCCCTTCGCCTTTACTGCCATTATTGCTTCTAGACTTCCAGGGCATTTGTTGGTGGTGGGTGTAAAGTCGATTAATCGCTAATGAAATTTTAATCGTTGAAATCAGTTAACGATTAATCAATTAATTAATTAATCTTTAATTTGAACAACCCCTATTTTATTAAAAGGCTGATGCGGCAGCAGGCGTTAAGGAAGCTGCGAAGCCAAGTATTGCAACATCTCCACTCTTCTTAGATCCTGCTGATTAGCTCTGGAATTCATTACCAATATCACTTCGTATAACTAATAATTTATCATCTTTCAGATCTGGTCTTTAAACTTACCTGGGTTGACTTGGTTTATTCCCCTTAGATTGCGCTCCCGCCGTTTCGGACTGATCTTTCCGGCTTGACCTGGCTCTTAATCAATATGGATTTGGTGCGCCATCGGATGATGCCCTGGGCATTATGATAGTGGCGCCATAGAAGTTTATTGATTGATTGATTGTGATAGTTATCCTGGTTACTTTTAAATTACACTTTCGATATATATATATATATATATATATATATATATATATATATATATATAGCAGTGTATATATATATTTATTTATTTATAAGTTTATTCATAAAAGAAGTCCTGTAGATGGACTGAAATATAGCGTCTTCATTTGTCATGACCCTAGGTTTACCGCCGGCATTACGAGGCTACAGTTCGATCCATGGACAGGCGCCCATCCGCGTACGAGCCGTGCTGATCGCGCTTAACTTCGGTTTTCTGATGATATACTGGAGTGGTTCTCAAACTGGTGCCCGCGGTCCCATAGGGGACGGCCAAGCTTGGTCAAGGCCAAGCCAAGGGACCGTAAAGGGATTACTTTCTCAAGATATCTCACCTACACCTCAGAACAAAACACTGATGGCTCTAAGAGTGCTGATTCTATTTGAATTTCAATTTGATGACCAAGATTTGCAATTTTCTGAAGAAGTAATTGATCGACAAAACAAGTAGTCTATGTGTTAATTACAGTTAATTTACAAATTCAAATTCATCACAAAAATTTCTAAGGGACCACCAAGCAAGACATCCAAAAAGTTTTGAGAACTGCTGAATTTAAACTGTACACTGTATATCGCTATTCGGAAGAGACGTTAATTTCATAAGTCTACAATGTAAAACTGTTCAGGATTAAACCATATAAATGCATATGATGGCGCATACCAGACATCGCATTTGATGCTAAATTGGCATGAAACCCAAGCTCCTTCAAATAGGTCAAGAATTTGTTCGACCCCACCTCATGGACCCTTCTGCCCGCTGCTGCTCTAGGCTCCTTGCCTTACGGCTGCTGAGGCTGCTGCTGCTGCTAACTTGACCGCTGCTAGGTGCTAACTGCGAAGTTTCAAGCTGGTCTGGGCATGAGCTTAGCAAGTGAAATGTATGTTCAACAAAGGCAAGAATTATGTATGAAGTTCCAGCAAATATTGGTAAGTAATATTAATAAACTGCATCCAACTATTAGGGAACTCTTCTTAATAAGAGTCTGATATTTAAAAGTAAATAGTTTCTTTTGTCCTGTTGTCCAAATGTCAATGGAACAGTATTTTAGTCTATCTTGCTGCCATTCATTACGTACAATGCGCTCCAAAAAAAGAATAGTACCGATTCGGAACTAGTATGCGTTAGTAATGATATTTGTCGCTTGGATAACATATTCAGAAAAATGAATTCAATTACAATTCATAAACCTCTTTTAACTGACATTTTGAAAAGAAAGTTAGTTCAGTAGTTAGTTCATATATATATATATATATATATATATATATATATATATATATATATATATATATAGTGGGGTAGCTAACGGGGGGGGTTGGGAGTCAAAACCCTTGGCTGCAGACTCAAAATTTCTAAGCGCTATAGCATGCAAAGGTGTAAGTGTAAGAGAGAGGTGACGACCTTTTTGCTTGTCAAGATTTTTCAAAGGTGGTTACAAATAAAAACCAAACCCCTTTCCTGAAATCAAGATTTTTGAAGTTGGTTATATATACCAAATATATATATATATATATATATATATATATATATATATATATATATATATAGGCCTATAATTTAAGCTCACCTATAGACACGCTTCCTGATCGCATCCAATGCGATTGTTCTTTTGTTATTCTGCAAATAGCTGTTAAATCTTAATTAAGCTTACATCATGCACATTTACTCCAAAATTGGCCAAATAAGGTAGATTTTAAAAGTCGAGTGCATTTTTTTTAAAGGCAGTGATCGATTTTTAAAATAGAACAGTGGGTACCACCATTCCAAAACTAGCGAATTTCAGTGGGTGGTCGGAAGCCTAAGCAGTGTTTAATCTAAACTCCGGGAGGAAACTGACAAAGCCGGGGGAATTCTGCTAGGGGGCTGCTGTTAGTTGATGTAGTACGCAAAAATTTCCGTGGGAATTTGAAATTTCCAGGGGAAAAGGGCAATTTTTCCCGGAAACGGCCTAGATTAAACCCTGAGCCTAAGTCATAAAGTTGTCCTAGACCATATGGTTATACCTAAAAAAGCACAAATCAAAGAATGCTTGCATGAGAAATGCCGTGAAAAGAATACCATTGGAATATGGATTCTATTTTCTAGTATACAAAAGCTGTGCAAACTACTCAGTTGCTTGCCTCGATAAGTGCCAGACCTTGACTGCGGGGTACAAAAACTACCTTAGACCAGAGGCGTAGAGAGGGTATGAGGCGCCCGGGGGCAAAGCAGTGTTTAATCTAGACTCCTGGACTCCGGGGGAAAACTGACAAAGCCGGGGGAACTGATAAAGCCGGGGGAAAGTCAGCTAGGAGGCTGCTGTTAGTTGACGTAGTATGCCAAAATTTCTGAAGGGGGGATTTGAAATTTCCGAGGGTGACAAAGGGCAACCCCCTCCCCCGAAAACGGCCTAGATTAAAACCTGGGGCAAAGTGTACCGTTGGCGCCCCTAACACTGGTAACGAGCAAAAAGGTCGTCGCACATGTTTCTTCTTCTTTATTATGCATTTCACTTATCCAAATAACCAATTACCCAATTTTGGCGCCCCCACCTGCGCGCCCGGGGCATATACCCCCACCCCTGCTCCCCTCGCTACGTCTCTGCCTCAGACAACTTTATACACGGAATTGCTGTCGAGAACAATACGTATTCATTGCCTCGATTATTTCTGCTAATGCAAAGTGCACGTTTAACTAATTAAATATTTATCCAAGTTCAGTTAGGACAATCATGTTACAGAGGTCATTTGGATCAATGCTATTTGAAGGATACCTGATATCACGCTAATGGTTTGAGTGCAATTATGTTTATCGCAATTATGCTTATTATCGGAAAACGTAGGCCTACCCCAATGGCTCGAAATCACCATCTAGAATGCTTATAGAATTTCAATTTGGAAATTATGTAAGTAGAATAAATGCAGACAATTGACGAGAGAGATAGAGAGAGGGAGGAGACAGACAGACAGACAGACAGACAGACAGACAGACAGGGAGAGACAGAGACAGAGACAGACCGATAGACAGAGACAGAGATCGAGAGAGACAGAAAGACAGACAGACAGAGACAGAGACAAAGACAGAGACATAGAGATAATTAGTAGGCTATGACTTTGAATCAGAGCCTTTTTAAAGGAAAATTGATCACTGCACTAGACTTTTTAAAATTTATGGACATCCGCATAAAAAAACAAGCAAAAATTCGTCCGAAAAATGTATCACTGCACAAAGCACAGAAATTTGTAATTTTTACACTGCACATTTTCAGTTAATCGCTGCACATCTTGTGTATCACTGCACGCTATAAAAAAAGTCCCCGCGGAGTTTGAAACGTTCCCATCAGGAGTGCAATAACGTCAAAAACAAACTACTGGTATGGAGTGCTCAGTCTTATATTTTAAATCCTTTACACTTGGTTTGAATGAGATCCGGTAAAACTTTAAAAAGCGCAGCAGGTTAGATCCAGCCAACCAGTGGCGGCTTAGGATTTGGCAAGTGGGGGCCGTTGGGGTGGCAACTTCTCAGCGTGGAGGCACCAACCATTTGCTGATAGATATGTAGTAGTAAGTATAGGGTCCCAACAGAGGGACCACTGGGGCCAGGCATTCAATAGGGGACACAGGACCCCCGGAACCCCCATGTGGAGCCGCCATTGCAGCCAACCGATTGAGCACATTAAAGTATTGTAGGGTGGCGCAAAAAACCGGACTAGTCACATTTAGGTTTGCACTTAATAAAGTCAGGTTTTTTTGCGCCACCCTGTATTGACTTGTACGTTGTAAGCTACAGATAATCAAGTATCGCTCAATCAAGGCAAAGTTCGGGTTGTCGTGTACTTTATTCTCACACTAGTCGAAGCGAATCTCTCTCTTTCAATGGGGTCTAAATTTTATTGAATTTTTGTCGTTCGACGCCCGTTTGGAGATCGACAATTTTTGGACCTTCAAGTCTATACAGTGGGTCTTCTACGGGAATTAAAAAAACGATAGTCTGACAAGTAATCTTTCTTAATGAACAGGAAATACCAAAGTAACTTCAGTAGCATTGTTAGTGAATAAGACCACAACTATAATAATGTGATTTTAAGTGGTTTAGGGGACCAAGCAAGCCTGTGTGAAAACCACGGATGTAATTATAACTGCATTCAATAACCCAGTTAACTATCGACGGTGTAAGCCTAATGCTGCCTACAAAAATTGACCATCCCTTAAAAATTATGTAAATCACTTTTAAGACATTTGAAACCAATCAGAATAATTTGCTCCTGTGCGTTTGCGCTTAGCCTAATCGTAAAATTGATGACAAAACTCCGTGTGTGTTTTTGGAGGGAGTTGTCGTTTCTAAAACGCAGTTTTTAGTTGGATTGTTGTGGGCGTATTGGGTGCAAACAAACTCCAGCTGTCCAATGATTGAAAAAATATCCGAGATGAATAGTGGGTGGATTGATTCGAACTTCCCAGCTACGCCCTTCGTTTGAACACATTTAAGCTTTCCAATCAATAATTTCTATAGGCCTACTGGGCTTTATGCACACATTTTCCATAAGCCTAAACAGCATAGAGATCCGACTACTCTAAGCTATATTTTTAACCCATCAAAGCCTTTAAGAGCGCTTTAAATACGATAGGCCTAAATTCTGATAGTCTAGATCTTTCTTTAATGTTTAGGGTACTCGAAAATCGCAACAATAATAATTTTTAAAAATGATTCACTTTCGCCACCTAGCGAGTATCACTGGAGATTTCTACTCAAAATTCGATGAAATCAACGACAACAAAAAACGCACAGAATCCGTCGTTTTTGGCTGCTGAGGTTAAATGGTGATAAATGAGGGAAAAGCGCCAAAATATTTAAATTACAATCATATTTATGCAGGGCAAGACATTTTTTAGAGTTCCTGAGTAAACTTTCGGCCAATCGGCCGTTGTTTCATGGTCGTGTCGTGATTCGTGCGAGTGAAAATATGACACGATTTACTGAAAATCGAATTTAAAATGCGCAAAAATGAAATTTTCCAAGAATACGGATTACAGGGTAATCTGGGCAAAGAAATTTCTTGAAAACGAACCTAAGATGAAATTTTCAAAATCAAAAATCCAGTTTTCTCCCCTAGTTCAGCTAGTTGTTGATCATTATTTCTTTATCAGTTAAGAGGCAGTCATTATCATTATGTATTTTCAACTTTAGTTTGAAGTTTGTAAGTAAGAACGTCTCTCAATTTATCAAGATATTCGGTCGGACTTTCGATTAAATGGTTTTCAATAGGCTTTCAATAGGTTTTCAATCTTTTTCATTGCTTGTTATTAAATACTATGTGTACCAGAGATGGGCACAATTAGACAAAAATCTAATCAATTAGAATTAGAATTAGTTGCTTCTAGCACCTAATTGATTAGCATTAGAATTAGTTCTACACTTTGTCCAATTGATTAGAATTAGCATTAGCTGCTGTCTAATCAATTAGAATTACAATTAGATTGTCGATGTTCGCGATACAGTTGACACACCATGAAAAAACACAGTTTTAAAATACTAATTTAATATCTGCAGTAATTGCATGCAACTGCAAATGGTTGGAAATGGCTGGCATTTTCAGTTGTCAACAACAATCACTAAAACACTTAATCTATCAGCTCCAGTTTTTTTTCCTTGCTAATGCTACCATGATCATCTCAGCGTTATACTATGAGCATGCGTTTCAACATTATTCTCAGGCTGCCTCGGATGGCTAATTGTCATGTAATTAAAAATAATTAGAATTAGCAGGTAAATTCTAATTGATTATCAAATTACGATTAGCTGATAAAATTTGCCAATTGATTACAATTAGAATTAGCTGGTCATCTAATCGATTAGCTAATCAATTACTTCCTAATTGATTAATTACCCATCTCTGATGTGTACTACTTGATGTTGTACTAGTAACGAATAAGGATTATTATTATTAATTATATGCAAAGTTTTCCGATATCTTTTACACTGGTTCTCACACAGGGCAAACCTCCTAAACCACTTCAAATCTTGTTATTAGTAATATTATTATTATTCCTTGATATCATGAAGTTCGTTTATTCGTTGCCTTTCTTCCAGAAAGCGATTGATTTTTCAAATGGCAGTGAAGGGTCGGATAACTAAAAACCAAAATGTGCAGCTCCATTAAATCTTCAGCCGAGATAAATAGAAGTGTTAGTCTCCTCCCTTCTCTCAACCCTCTGTAAGTCGAACATTGCTTTCGAAGCATTTCATTGGTGCCTACCTACGTTCCAGGATATATCTTCGAGGCCTGTTCGACCTCTACTCGTCTTTTGCATCACCGTTACTTCTTCATTCATCATTTTTTCTCGGAATTCTTTTACAGCACGCATTTCAAAGGCTTGAGTATTCTCTAATCTTTTTGTTGCTGCTGCCGGTGCGCAACCATCTACTGTACAATGATCTGACCACATGCATGCCTAGTTGGCTTACTTATACAGGCAGATGTACATAGTACATACATTCAAACAGCGCACGCACACACGTGCGTGTGCATGCATGTTTGTGTGTTTATGCAGAGGTTCGTGGCTTGAAGATGTATCTCCACTCTCCAGTGCAGCGTTCTGCTTTGTTCTCATCACTTGGTATTCTCGTAGGAAGTGTTACCGACGGACGTGGCCAAAGATGGAAGTCGTTTCCGTCCTGGTCTCGATCGGTAGTATATGTATATACTCAGTCTGGGCGGCGCTGGTTCTACCGAAGAGGTCGGCGAGCTAGTGGAGCCGAAGAAGAAGAAGAGGAAGGAAGTGCCAAGCTGCAAGAGGCGCTGGTGAGACTATCTACGGAAGATTATTTCCAGATGTGCCGTGTCTCTCTCTGTCTCTGTCTCTCTGTCTCTGTCTCTCTGTCCCTGTCTCTCTGTCTCTGTCTCTCTGTTTATCTGTCTCTCTCTCTCTACCACACAAGCACACTTTGTCTCTCACGCTATCTGTCTGTCTGTCTGTCTGTCTGTCTGTCTCTCTCTGTCTCTCTGTGTCTCTGTCTCTGTCTCTGTCTCTGTCTGTCTGTCTGTCTGTCTGTCTGTCTGTCTCTCTCTCTCTCTCTCTCTCTCTCTCTCTGTATCTCTCACTCAATCACTCTCACTCTCTACACCGCCCTCGCTATCTTACTCTCTTTCTCCACGCGCATTCTTTCACCGTCATCTATTCTGACCGGCTTCGTCTTATCCTTTCTGCCTTCCCCACTGTCTTTATGTCCCACTGCGTTCGTTCGTTTCACACTACACTCTCTGATCGTCTAGTTCTCTCTCTCTCTCTCTCTCTCTCTCTCTCTCTCTCTCTCTCTCCCCACCCGTCTTACCTACCTCTCAGTTCCGTCGGAGTGTCTCTGCCCCATCCCTGGCAGATGCGATGATGAGTTCTCATCGGCCGCGCCCGGCGATGGTTGTGCCTGCTCTGACGGAGCCGTCGGGCCAGCCAGCGTCTTAGCTTCTTCTTCTTCTTCTTCTTTCTTCTTCTTAGGCGCTCGTATCTTTCGCCGGAATCTCTTTCTTTGTCAGTCGATCTTCCTTATAAACGACCGCCTCAGCGGTCTTCACTTCATAACGACTGCGGTTCGAAATTCGAGAGAAGACCGCGAGGAAAGCTCATCCGGTTTATCAGCTCCGACTCCTGCAGGCGCTGGCGATTTCGTAGCAGAGCTGGCATATATCGCCAAGTATCATTACAGGTATTAGCGGTGATTAATTTCTCCTCCGTTACGGAGCGCTATTCTCAAGAGTTTTTTTATAAAGTTAAACTTAATTTTGCATTATTTTTCAACTTTTTACATTATTTTCCAACTTTTAACCGACTTTATTTCAACGTGCAATAGCAAACGTCCATACTTAAAACTTGAACCGCGACGGATTTCGACCAATCTGTTCAGTGGCGCCAACGCAAATTCCTCCATGGGAGGGAGCAAAACACAATGGTCACGGTTAATATTCTATAGTTGTCTACAAGAAATCCGTTGTCTACAAATCAACTAGATACTAATAATAGACTTACACAACCATGGCTGATACTCCCGAGCATTTCATCACGAGATTAAAAACGCATCTGTTTAGGTTGGGTTATAGTTGAGATGTTAAAGCGCTTTTGTTGTGGGCCTCAGCCTTGTTACAGCGCTATAGAAATTGTCTAGGAATGAATGAATGAATGAATGAATGAACCTATAAACTTAATTACACAGTTAATATTAATAGGACCTTTGTTATAATATTATACTGTAGATTTCACGCTACAATAACAGTGGTAAATAGAAATACAGTATGGAAACAAATCGGACATACAGACTTCCGAGCCTTTTTCGAAAAGGAGCATAATGTATTGCCAATGTTTGTTAGCGTGTGGGAAGATGGTTAAAAGCAACAAATTTCGACCCAATGTGTTCAGTGGAGCCCACGCAAATTTTTCCATGAGAGGGGAGCAAAACACAATGGCCATGGTTAATATGGATTTCACGACATTCAATGCCTAAGGTCTTGGTTAAGGTTAAGTCTCTCAGATTCACGTTGTGATATTGATTCAAAGCCATAAGATAGTTCGTTACAGATATAAATTTGAATTTCCAGGGGCAAGTGCCCCTTTTGCCTCAATGTGTGGGCGCCCATGAATTGTTTCTAAATCCCAGAACATTCCCAAGCAAATCAAACATTGCGTATTAATTAATGTCTATGATAATTAATATGCAATTATCAATTCATTTAGATCGTCTGTCGAGGATGTCGGAGCCTTCTTCTGATCCCTTTGAAGTGAGTTTCAGTAATCAAGGCAGATCATCATACTCCGTATTTCTTTACAGTCCTTACTTGCATTGATATGCGTATGGAATGTAGAGAAGTATGCTGTAGCGAATGCCGAAGCTACTTGTCTTATTAAAGTGAGCTACAGCTGCTTTGAAGCTACGGAGATGCACGGCGACATTCACTCGGTTCAAATACGGTCTTATCAATTCAAATGAGTATTTTATTTGAGCCGGGGGTGGCAGGTAGGGTGTACTCTAGGCCAGGGTTTCCCAGATATTTTGGAACCGCGGCCCACTTTAGAGGTTTTGTAATGTGTCGCGACCCTAATCATAGCAGATGTTATTTTTTTTAAAATGCATTAAGGCCATCTGGCGAACGTTAATTGAAAAGAGTTTATTGAGTTTTGAATAAATAGCAAAACAAAAGCTCTGGTTAAATTTGAATGAAAATATGGCAAATACGTTATGCAGAATTATTCATAGTTTTGCAAATAAGACAATAGAGATAAATAGGTATTGATATTTCTTGAAAATTATCATTTTAAAATTTTGCCAGGAACATACCTTTGTTACGCGTCTTAGAAATCCTATGAGTATGACAAAATCGCTTACCCGTTAGGTTGGGAAGGAAAATAGAATAGAGAATATCTATTGTTATTGGAGGTTCAGAGCAAAATGGTCGGAATAGGCTTTCCTTGCGTTATTGCGAAATAAAATTAATGCTAAGAAGTATTACAGAGAGTCTAGGCATAGCGTACTGTAGAGTACATCATACTTAGGCACAATGTACTCTATTATTGAGTATTCAATTAATTACTAATCAATAGTAATTAAGTGAAGTAAAATTTATGTAATTATTTAAAAATCTAGAACGGTGTCAATATAATTGGCCTAAAACAGAGTTGGGCAAACTACGGCCCGCCGGCCGGATCCGGCCCGCCGACAGATTTTAACCGGCCCGCGGTACCGCCCGAGGAATTTAATTTTGTTTCGAGTGTTAATAATGTTTTAGATTTTAGTTTTCATTCCCAACACCACCCTCACCAACAACAACGACGACGACGACGATGACAAGAAGAGAAGAGCCGACAAATAGCAACCCAATATCTGGTGGAGAACTCGGGCCGACAACCATTCCATCGGATTCTCACGATCCTCATGCCAGGCAGAGGCGCAGCGACGGGCGGTATATCGGTATATATACCACCCCCCCCCCAAATCAGACCACCCTAAAAATTTTGATGTGTTTTTTTAAATTTTCAACGTTTTTTTAAGATTTTTACTCTCCCCTAAATCACATTATCTCTCCAAATCAAATTCCTGGCTACGCCCCTGATGATGCCAGGCTCGTCGAAGCATCGTAGCTAAGAGTGCAAAGGATCGACCGTTCCCATGAGGAAATTTTCAGAAAAGTGGAGCCTTTTTCGTTTTACAGTCCGTACTTGCATCGATATGCGTATGGAATGTAGAGAAGTATGCTGTAGTGAATGCCGAAGCTACATGTCCGTGAGCTACAACTGCATGGAAGTTACAAAGATGCAATGCATAACTCCAGTGGCGGTTCCAGGAATTCTTGGTGGCGAGGGATGGAAATTTTTTGGGAAGTTGGTTGGGGTTGTAAAATGAAGAAGAAAAACAAGAAAACAGAGAAAAAATGTCATTGTTAATAGTGTTTTGCTCACTAAATGTTAAAAACACCTTGCCAAAAAGGCCGACAAGCAAGAAAAAGAAGGTCATTTGCAGTATTTTTCATTAATTTTTTTAAATTCACCGGAAAATAGGTCGACAAGCAAAAACAGTCATCAGGAACCCCGGTGGGAGGGATGCATCTCCAGTCATCAACATGGTGGAACCGCCACTGGATAATTCGCCTGGTTCAAAGACGGTCTTATCAATTCAAACGAGTCTTTCATTTGAGCCGGGTGTGGCAGGTAAGGTGTACCCAGGGTTTCCCAAACACTTTGGAACCGCGACTCACTTCAGCGGTTTTGTAATGTGCCGCGACCCTAATCATAGCAGGCAATATAGAAAAATGCAGTAAGGACATCTGGCGAACGTTGGTTGAAAAGAATCTTCTGGGTTTTGAATAAATGGCAAAGGAAAAGCTCCGGTTCAATTTGAATGAAAATATGGCAAATATGTTAGGCAGAATTATTCAAATTTTTGCCAAATAAAACAAAATGAGAGACATAGGTAATGAAATTTCTTGAAATTATCTTTTTTAAAAATTGTCAGGAGCATACCTTTTTTATGCGTCTTAAAAATCCTATGAATATGGTAAAATCGCTTAACCGTCAGGTTAACGCAAATGCTCTGCAGTGAGTCCTACTGTTAATGGAGTTTCAGAGCAAAATGGTCGGAATAGGCTTTCCTTGCATTATTGCGAAATAAAATTAACGCTAAAAAGTATTAAAGAGAGTCTAGGCATAGCGTACTGTACAGTACATCATACCTAGGCACAATGTACTCTATTATTGATTATAATTACTAATGAGTCACTTATCTTACAAATCAATAGCAATTAAGTAAAACAATTTTAAGTAAATATTTACAATTTAAAATCTAGAACAGTGTCAATATAATTGGCCTAAAACAGAGTTGGGCAAACTACGGCCCGCTGGCCGGATCCGGCCCGCCGACAGATTTTAACCGGCCCGCGGTACCGCCCGAGAAATGTAATTCGGTTTCGAGTGTTAATAATGCTTTTGATTATAGTTTTCATTCCCAACGCCAACAACAACAACGACGACGATAAGAAGAGAAGAGCAGATAGAGAGCAACCCAATATCTGGTGGAGAACTCGGGCCGACAGCCATTCCATCGGATTCGTCACGATCCTCATGCCAGATCTCTCGGGACAACTCGGACCGCTCAATCACCATCATCAGAGTCTAGGGTCGAGGAGTCTCAAGAGTGACAACAGAGATCCGCGAAGACCGGACCATCGACGCCACCGTCACATTCGCAACGGTCGGATGAAATGGCGTAACCAGGATTTCCGGAAGGGGTTTTTGGTTTCGATCGTGACCAAACTTTGCAAAAAATTTCTTATTCTTCCTTTTAATAAAGGTCGTCACTTTCGTATTCTTTCTAATTTTTTCTATTTTCTATAGCACTTAGAAATTTTTCGATGGGCAGCCAGCCAAGGGGGGGGGTTGACCACAAAAATCGCGTCCGTAGATGAAAAATGTATGGAAAAGCATGTAAATATCTTTTTCGTCGGCAGCCAAGGGGTTTTAACCCCAAACCTCCCCCTTGGCTACGCCACTGGTCGGATGGGACGAAGACGAGGCATGGCATACATGTCTGGAGTCGCCCACGCCGCGCCAGTGCTAAAATCGGAGAATTCATCGGACGCTTCGAGGGTAACAACGGGAGCTGGACATGGGTCTCTCCTTGGTCAGGTGATGGGAGAAGGGATCTGCCGAAGACCGGGATCGCTCAGACGTGCCGAGACACTCCGACGGTTTTAGACAAATAATAATAATAATAATAATAATAATAATAATAATAATAATAATAATAATAATAATAATAATAATAATTATGCACTTCTATAGCACCATTTCTAATACTCAAGGGTATTATTACAAAGGAACGGGAACGTCGACCAGGTGTTTCGGAGACAGCAGTGTATGAAAAAGGACGGATCAACCAGTGGCATAACGTGGGTGGGGGCGAGGGGGCCAATTTGTAGAAAGCCCCCCCACCCCGGCCCCGGAAGAAGGGGGGCTCCGAAGAGTGGTTGCAACCTACTAGACAATTATTTATTTTTACATTTTACTGCTCTTTCAACATTACTGCTACAGAGTGAGTAATTATTGAATTAGGGAGTAAACCTTATTTTTTTAGAACGGTGTAACATATATTAGACTATAAGGCCGCCACATTCTATAGGGGCCCCTATATCAAGGATGCCCCTGGGCCCCCGAAAGTCACGCTACGCCACTGGGATCAACAGCTTCGAATGAAGATAAGGATATTTGTAATTTCAGTAAGTCACAGTAACTAGAATGTAAAAGTAATTGTATAATTAGTATGCAAATGTGTTAATAAATTTAAAGAAATTTTTGTGGCATACTTAATTGCTTATGTATTCTGTTTTTGAAAGTGGAAAGGGTTACTATTATGGTCATTAGAAGGAGTACGTTACAAGTTATGAATGACAAAGTAATATTTTTATTGGGATGTGTTGGGTTGTTTACGAAAATAAATCATACTTTTATAGTCGTTCATTTAGACCAGAGGTGTCAAATTCATTTCATATAGCAGGCCACACACACTGTAAACGCATTAGCGGTTGTTGCGGGCCGGATTTGTACATAGCATTGGGCCGGATTGTACATAGCATCAACACGAACTACAGTATGCCTATTACACAAAACGGTATATAAGCAATTGCTTCAACAATATGTATTCAATTTCTATCGTGCACTAATTTAAAAATTAGATCTTTATACATGTAATTTTCGACTTTCATGTATGTACTTTTTGAACACTCGTTAAATAAAGTAACTCTGCTTAAGCAGAAAATGTTTTCTTGTATTCAGTCACATACACGCGGGCCGGATGAAAGGCCTTCCGGCCCGCGAAAATAACCGCGGGTTGTACGTTTGACACCCCTGATGTAGACTATTGGTCGTTGAGGCAATAGTGAGCTAATTCGCTGAGGATGCCCAGCTTCTTAACTAACTACTGACAACTGCAAAGGACACTCACTTTCTCTAGAGTCCGCCGTTTCAACTACACCGGTCTTCACGAATGGTAATTATATAATTAAATCGACATTATTATCAGGATGTATGCAGGGATTTATCTACACCCCCAGCGGGGGGTGGCACTTCCCTGCCCCTACATCCCCTGCCAGGGGTGGTGTTGGCTATCACCCAAACATACATATGTTAAAAGTAGTATGAAGCTGCTGTGAAGGACAGTGATGTTACGATGCAGCTACTTCGTACTGCGACACTGCGTATTATATGTTCAAATCAGAAATTTCAGTTTGCAGATGATACAAAACTACTTAAAATCACATTATTATTATTATTATTATTATTATTATTATTATTATTATTATTATTATTATTATTATTATTATTATTATTATACGAAAAACTAGCTATCCTTATAAGACTCAGCACTGGACATTGACACCCCCACCCCACCTCCGCAATTTTGGGATACCCCCAACGCAAATTTCCTTTAAAATGCCTGGATGTATGCCAGTATGACCAAGGAAGTCTGGTCTTTTGTATGGGGTAGAGGGCAATCCTGGTCACTGCTTAATGACTTCCCCACCGATCCACTCTATACACAGCAAAGAGTAAGCCTACAACTTCACAGAGGCGGAGCGAGGGTATGCGGCGCCCCAGAGGCAAAATGCACCGTTGGAGCCACCTAACATTGCTGACAAGCAAAAAAGGTCGTCACACGTGTTTCTTCTTCTTTATTGTGCATTTTACTTACCCAAATTCCCGATTTTGGCGCCCCCTCACCTCGGCGCCCGGGGACATATGTCCCCCTCTGCCCCCTCGTTCCGCCTCTGTAACTTCATGTTGTCATCAACTCATTTAACTACTGTAAATAATTTGGCATAATGAAAATTATTAACATTCTTTCTCATACAGGTGCGATCTCTGTTTGGCAGTGTTGCGTAGCGTCCCAATGGCTACTATGGCTTTAGCCATGGGCGGCACGCATGACGGAGGCAGAAAATCTTGGAAGCGACCTTTTTTTGCTTGTCGGGGGAGTCTTAGGGAAGGCGGCAAAATTTAGAAGGGGCGGCAAATTTAGCGACGACGACGACCTCTTTGCTTGTCAGGTGTAATAAGAGTGAAATTGAGGCGGCATTTTGCCAGGAGCCATAGGCGGCACGAGTGCACGCTACGCCACTGCTGTTTGGAGAAAGAAATGATTCAGGGCAAAATGGATAGACCTACAGTAGTTCTCGAAGACGAGGAAAGTCTAGAAAAGGCTCGATGCAGCATAGTAGCTAGGAATGCAGAGGATCGGCCGCTCCTGTGAGGAAATTTTCAGAAAAGTGGAACCTTTTTTCGTTTTCCTGAAATGCAATAAAAGATAAAAATAAAAACTTTAACTAAAAGAGAAGTAAGAACAAGCTATCGGCAACTGTCCATGGTCCCTGAGGTCAACAAATTTCAGTTGCAATTGTGTCCCAGCACGCTACTGGATCAGGAAAAGCTCATTAAATGTTCGACGTCGTCCTTTGTTTAGAATTGCGTGACGCATTGATTCTGAATTTGGCCGCCATGTTATCATCTTGGTCTTCGTATTGGGAATGCAATACTGAAATTAAGCAGGTTTCTATTATTTTCAAGCAAAACACGACACAACCTAGATGGCTTTCTGGTTTGACAATCATCGTGATCGCATTCGCCAGATGGCGCAGCTGCACACTTTCGATTAGCCTTACACTGAATGTATCTGCCAGTGCAACAGTGCAAGCAGTCGTGTAGAGTGACGGTCCAGGGGTACTCAAAACGCGGCCCGCGGTCCACAATCCGGACCGCGAGGACGGTTCTTGTGGACCGCCACAGCTTTCTGTGTCTGGGAAATTTCAAGCCTGTAATATTGGCTTAAATTTAATTACCTAATGCTGTAGTTGTCACATGTAGTAATTGTACTTCCCTTGTAACTATAGTGGATCCACACGAACCATGGAAGACTGGATGTGGACCAGCTTCAAAACGACGATCATTAACATAGTAGAACGCTTATATTTTAAGGTGCGCTTGGCTCTTCAATGGTCTACAGTGTAGACCATTGAAGAGCCAAGCGCACCTTAAAATATACGCGTTCTACTATGTTAATATTCGTTGAATGAATCAAGCAGGGCTGTGTTCAGACAGATCAAACAAGCGATATAAACATATATATATTAATAAATTTATTAACTAATTTATTTAGTTAGTTGGTTAGTTATTTTTATGCACTCGGTACTTCATTCCTTAGAAACTTATGATAAAAAATTGTCCGGAGACATGAAATGATCGTGTGCTAGCTCTCTCGTTCAGTTGGAGATTAGGAATGTATAGGAATATATGTATGTATATAGGAATATTTATATATATATATATATATATATATATATATATATATATATAGAGAGAGAGAGAGAGAGAGAGAGAGAGAGAGAGAGAGAGAGACAGAGACAGAGACAGAGACAGAGACAGACAGACAGAGACAGACAGACAGACAGAGACATGCAGGCAAGCAGACAGGACAGGGACAGAGCAGATACACTGTATTATCCAGACTCCAGGTCTTAGGCTATGGACTGATTTGACTGGAGGGGAAGAAGCACTGTTCAAGCACAGTTCAATGCAAAAACAATTCAGTGCTCAGATTTCTGGGGGTGAATACTGAATGTTAAGGTGGGACCGTTGGGGAGGGGAGAATATCTCTCCTAACAGGTCTGGATAAAACACTGGAGAGAGATATATACACAAAGACAGAGAGAGAGAGAGAGAGAGAGAGAGAGAGAGAGAGAGAGAGAAGCGTTCATGGTGACCACGGTTTAATTAGATTGAATCCGATCAAATCCGGGGATAGCATGGGATATGAGGAATGTTATCATCGAAGGCAGAAGGCTAGGAATGGCTCAGCGCCGCCTAGCGCCACCGGGCGGAGTGAGAGAGGGACACGGCGGCGTATCGCCGATTAATAATGGACGAGACAATATTTTTGCTGCGTCCGGCCGTGTTTTTCTAAGCGTCGGAAATGTGGTTTCAGTCGTAGCAGCGCCATCTATCGACGACGCCGACGACGAGGACCGTGTGTCGGCGTCCGTGACGTCATTTTCGATCAGCAGGTGCGTCGTCCGAAATGGTGCAAACAAGCGTCGATGGTTCCAGTTGCACCGGATCCAGTAAGGTTTAGATTGGATAGGTCAAATCGCATCGAATGTGTCCAGATGGGAAATATTTATCATTCATAGGAAAATATGTCCCTGGGCATGTTACGTTGGTTAATAGTGACTCTAAACCGTACAACCAGTGGCGTAGCCAAGGGAAGGGTTGGGGTTAAACCCTCCTTGGCTGCCGAAAACAAAATATTTTTAATGAGTTTCTATGCATTTTAAATTTTTTGACGCGATTTTGGGGATCAAACCCACCCCCATTGGCTATTAAATGTAACGGTTTAAGGGTCAATGACCTTTTTTGCTTGCCAGGAAAAAATAGAGGAGATAACCTTGAAAATAGAGGATAGAGGAGATAACGTTTTTTGTTTTTGCTTGTCAAGGTTTTTTTCAAAGTTGGTCACGGTCTAAACCGAGAACCAAACCCCTCCCCTTCAGCAAATCCTGGCTACGCCACTGCGTACAGCGGTATACATATTGACTTTGGATAAAACCTAGTGAGAGCATTGAATACCATTTGTCGTATAGGCGAAGTTAAACGCCTTGAAATGAGTCTCATGACGATCTAGTGAACGACCCAGGGTAAACCAATATTTACAACCATGAGTGTAGTCCTGCGTTGTGCTGACCAGACATTAATGTCAACTCTTGCTGCGTGTCATCGCCGAATATCACCATGAAAATGGCGCCACCGCAAAAGGCGATAACCACTCAGGATGAAAACTGCTAACACAAACAGCTGATAGACACCACGGAATCCATCGTTACCATTAATTCATCACATCATCATAATAGTTGCTTTCTGCCAGCGCATTGGTGACAACACCTAGGCACGAAACGTCTCCGTTTATCTTTTACGGTGTAAGTAAGTAAAGTCAAGATTAATGTGGTGACTAGTCGACAGACTGCGCGAACACATTACATAACTAAATAACTAAATAACTAAATACAGTGTGTGTTAGTCTATTTCCATCGATTACTGATATCTGGTATCTTTCAAAGTCTTCTTTGATGGTATCCATCCACTTTGTCCTTGGCCATCCTCTTTCTCTCTTGCCTTCTATGTATGTGTAGAGTGCTTTATATCTGAGTCTGTTGTATTTTATTCTATTTACATGCCCATACCAACTAAGTCTTCTTCTGATTTTATGTATTATTTTCTCTTTTGATTCGCTAATCCCTGCTAACATAAACTGCTGGTAAACAGTGGCGTCGCTAGGGTTGGTGTCACCCAGTGCGGTAAAATTATGGTATCACCCATTTAGACCTTCTCAAATGCCGTGACAAGCAAAAAAGTCATCCTTGTTTGGTGTCACCCCCCTAGGTGGTGTCACCCGGTGCGGTCCGCATCCCCGCACCCCTCTCTCGACGCCACTGCTGGTAAGCAGTGTTACAGTGTATCTATTACCTTTAATTAACACTGGACAACAAATTTTTACAAAAGCCATGTTCCTGAAATGAAATTTGTCATTTCTTAATAAATTTTATATTTTGAACACGAATATGACAATCAAAATACAATATTGGCTCTAGTTTATTTTAGACCTACATTTATTGTTTCCTAGCTGTTAACCCGTCAAAAATGACGGGGGAGAGTGGCTATCTCCTTCACCGATTTATTGGAAAAGTTCGTATTATTACATATAACAATTTTTTAAATCTGAAAATTTCGTGAATGCGGAGATTATCATTTAAAATTTTTCCTATGTGCTCACTGGGTGGTCTTGACCACCTCCACCACAGGGGGCTGCACATCATAACGCAACCTAAAACTACGGTTTGGATCTACGATTCCATTGGGATTAGGTCTCCCACGGGGTATGCGCCCTCCAGTGTTACTTACGGCCCATTTTGGGCATACGGCTCCTTTTTGGCTTACGGACTCAAGGGACTTTGTCTTCCACGGATGACTGGGACTTTTTCTCCCCGGGGGCTGTGCCCCCAGTGGAGAATACAGCCCCACGGTGGGGCTGGGGGCTAGGTCTCCCACGGGAGACTGCGCTTCAGTAAGGCCTATACGACCTCACATGGGGCTGCGCCCCCCAGTAGGACCTGTGGTCTCACACGTGGGACTGTGCCCCTCAGTGGGGCCTACGGCCTCCCTCGGGAGCTTGGGCTTGGTCTCCGACAGGAGGCTGCGCCCCAGTAGGGTCTACGGCCCCCACGTCGGTTGGGACTTGGTTTACGACGGGAGCCTGCGCCCCATTCCAGTACGGTCTACAGGCTACGGCCCAACACGGGAGAATGCGTCCCCAGTAGGGCCTACGGCGCCACACGGGGTACTGCGCCCCCAGTGGTGCCGTACAACGTGCAGGCAATCAGGACGATTTGTCAAGCTGCAATGAAGACGCTTCGTCAAGCGCTCCGTCGATTGTACAGTTCGGTTGTCAATTGCAACGACGTCTTCCAACATTTGCCGTGTGTTGTGACTGACAAACTTAGCGAACGAAGATAATGATTATTTATGATAACAGAATGTGTAATCGTTAGTTAAGAATGATGTTCTTTTTATGTTATCTGCGTTTGCGAAAAAAGATTTTTATAATTACTAAATTGCCAGAAGACAACAGAAATTCCTACAATCATATTTTATTTGTGATACATGTAAAACCTGTATTTTGCATATTTGTGGTTTTTTATAGAAACCAAGACAACGCAAAGTCCCTACTAAACATGCAGTCATTAAACGCTAGGTCCTATAAATAAGGATTATTGGCATGGTAAGGTAATACTTCGGAGAACATTAAAGTGACCATTGAGTTTCAAAATGATTAGTTCTACGATAAAGCACATACTGTAAATTATAGTGTAATAACAGAATGTGTAATCATTGGTTAAGAATGATGTTCATCTTATGTTTTATGCGTTTGCGAACAAAGATTTTTATAATTAATAAATTGTCAGAAAACAACAGAAATTTTGACATATCTTGATCAGCCAATCAAAGTTTATATGTAATAAAATTCGTAATTTTGCATATTTGTGGTTTTTAATCAAAACCCAAGATCAACGCAAAGTCCCTACTAAACATCGCAGTCGGTAGATCATAAAACGTTAGGTAACCTATAAGTAAGATTATTTGCACGGTCGATATACGAGAATTAAATTGGTCATTGAGTTTCAAAACGATTAGTTCTACGATAAAGCATATAACTACATTAAAAAGAGCATTTTACGTAGTAACGCAAGACACTAGCAGAAACCAATGTCGCGAAATGTGCATTCATTAATTATTATTTTTAAAATGACACCATGTAAGACCACCAGGTGAGATTCTGATCCATACAAAACTCTTTAGTTAATGAGTTACATTGATTATTAGCAGTCGCCTAAAAGATATACATCTGGAGCCATGTAATAATAGATTATTAGAGTAATCTAGCGCTACAAGGCACACGTTCAATTTCATTAACGTGCCTAATAATGGTAATTCATCATAATGGCTATAAATCCCATAGGCCTATATAGCGAATCTGGCTTAGCAATAAGTCTGGCTTTGAAACCTCAGCCGATCATGGAATCATTTTAGATCAGCGGCCCGAACATGAGAGTACCAGGTCTTGACTCATCTTCAGACACCATGTAATCGATATAACCAGCGACCAATTCCTCGACGCTTAGTTTCCCATCTTGGTCGGTATCAAGGGCCTTGAAGGCGATGGCTGCCAGTCGTTCGTGATCAGCAATTCTAAAGTTGTAGAAGAATCTGACATACTCAGATTGCTGGATGTAACCGTCGCCATCTGTGTCCAGTATACAGAAGCATTCATGTACGAGACTTTCAAGCATTTTCGGGAATTCTGGATCGTGGCGGAGTTTTCTCACGGCTTCCACCAACTGATCCTCTGTTATCTTTCCGTCCTTGCCAGCGACTCTCACATATGAATCAAAGACCTATAGTAACACAAATTGTTGAAATTCGGTCACCGTGAATTATGCCATTCTCTAGCCAAAAATAATATTATTATAAACAAAGATGGCATTATCGTGGGGTGGTCAAATTGTTGGACTAACACGCACAACAGCAAATAGGCTATTCAAACATACTGAATAAACTAGACAATGAGCAGTTACAAATGTTGTTTCATGTTGAAAACCTCGAGAAATATATTTGAAAACTAGCGTTACCCTGCGACGCGTTGCAGTCGTTTAATTGGGCTCTCCCTCTCCGGGACAGGCCGTTGCTGGACTGGTTGTTTGTAACAATCTGCCAGCAATATTGCGTTCGTCCGATTTCAGTGGTTTTCACACAGGCTTACTTAGCCTCTTAAACCACTTAAAATCACATTATTATTATTATTATTATTATTATTATTATTATTATTATTATTATTATTATTATTTCAGCATGACACTGTTTTCTTTTAGAAAGCAGCTGAAGACATCGTTTTTCTATCCTGTTCGCAACTGACTTTAGCACATTTGCTACTTTGCGTAAATTTTCGCTCTAGAAATGTTCTTAATAATAACAACAACAAATACAACAATAATAATAATAATAATAATAATAATAATAATTATTATTATTAGTATTATTATATTATTATTATTATTATTATTATTATTATTATTATTATTATTATTATTATAAAATGTAGTAGGGCTTATTGGATAACCGCCGTAATAGATCTTGAAGAAAAGACTTTGTGTAGGCCTATGGATAGATTGGGTTGGGTCAGACTTTCCATATTATTGGTGGATTGGGTTGGGTTGGTCAGAAAAATAGGTCACGGTCAATGTTCCCTCTAAGCTGCGCACCTGCGCGGCCGCGCACATGACAAGAAAACGCCGCGCAGCAATTTCCAGCCGCCGCGCAGTGATTTTGAGTTTCAAAAAACACTGATTTTGTTGTGTTTTGTCTTGGGTGACATCTGTGAAACAATTCAGGTGCTAAGGCATGAAAGTGTGCCGCTCAGGCACTATACTTTTCCGCGCACACTCAACAAAATTTAGAGGGAACATTGGTCACGGTTTAAGAAATTACAATGCATAGCAGTGGGTTGGGTTGGTTGCACATCTCTGCGTGAATGCAATACACGCTTGCACAAAAATTGTCTTCTATGGGAATCGGGACTGAACCTCTAATGATGGTTCTGAGCAAATCAAAAAGACAATCTATGACTTCAATTCGCTATTATTCAGTTTGTACCAGGAAGATTTTCTCTTTGATTTCATGCCTTCGCTTCGAATCTTCGCTTTCGCCTTGAGCGAACCTATCGACCATCATCTGGAAATCTTCTCTGGTTAAATCCCCAGATTCATTCCAGTCATGTCGGCGAAAATATGACTTTATCTTGCGTATCCAAAATTCACTCATCGTGGACTGGCTTCTTCTTCTTCTTTTATCTATAAAAGCAAATGCTGTCACATGGATATTTAATCGACATGGTTCTAATCAACCAGAGGCGTCATTTGGGGTAGGGGGTGGGGGGCCGTGGCCCCCAAGAAAATGAAAATATTAATTTATAATGTATTAATGTGAAAAAATTGAAAAAATTGCCAAAAAATATCAAAAAATTGCAAATTTTCCAACATTGGTCCTAAAATTTGCCAAAATTGCTCAAAATTTGCAAAAAAATTGCAAAAAATTGCAAAAAATGCCTAAAATTTGCCAAAAATTGCCAAAAATTTGTGAAAAATTTGCAAACAAATTTTCTCGCCTCCAAGAAAAGCGTGAAATGACGCCACTGTAATCAACGTAAGCGTATTATTCTACTTTAGTGATTTAAACAATAAGCACAGACAGGCACGTCGGAACAAAATTTCAGGCAGGGGTGCAGATTTTCTGAGGATGAAAGTTGTAACAACGGGAAAAAATTCGCCTCTGAAAAACTCTTGAAAAGCAAAAAAGGTCATCGCCAACTTTACTTTGTCCTCCAAATAAATTGACCAGGCCTGCATAGCTTTATCTTCTTTCCGGGGGCGCAGCCAGGAGTGCAGCGCATCTTCTTTCCAGGGGGTGCGCTGCACACCCAAAGTTTTACCAAGGGTGCAGCTGCACTCCCTGCACCCCCACTTCCTACGGGCATGATGGCTGTATAGACATTCTGCAAAGTCCAGTAATTGTATTTCTAATTGAAAAGGCAATGCGATCATGCTATCTCTTCTTTCATCTCTTCTCTTTTCATCGTCCTATCTTGATCTCAGTTTTTATTCTAGGCGAGTAGAATATATCAATAACAAACAAAGAAGCCGATTTATCTGTTGTGCAATGATGATATTAGAAGAAGAAGTTGTAGGGGCCTTGAAGAAAATGAAGAAAAACAAGTCAGCAGGCCCAGATAACATAGTAACTGAGATGGTACTTACAGCCGGGGAGATAGGAACAAAGAAATTGACAGAAATGGCTAACATCATGTATGAAACAGGGTCCTTGCCACTGGAAATGTGCCAGTCAATATTCATTTCAATACCCAAAAAACAGGAGCAATAGAGTGTGGAGATCACAGAACGATAAGTCTTATAAGTCATATAACGAAGATAGTTCTAAGAGTACTGCTTGAAAGAGCAAGGAGCAGGACTAGAAATGCAATAGCAGAAGAACAATACGGCTTCAAAAAAGACTGTGGATGCCGAAATGCAATTTTTGTACTAAGAATGCTTGGGGAACGATGCATCGAGATGCAAAACGATTTGTATCTATGTTTTATTGATTATGAAAAAGCATTTGATAGCGTGATGCATGAAACTCTTTTTACAGTCTTGGAGAATTCAGGAATTGATGGGAAGGACTTAAGACTGCTGCAAGATTTGTATTGGAAACAGGAAGCTGCAATCAGGATTAACGGAACTTTAGGAAAATGGATAAAGATACGGAAAGGGGCAAGACAGAGATGTGGAATGTCGCCAGACTCTTTCAACTTATATGGAGAGGAAGTCATAACAGCAATTGAAGATCTAGAAGGTGTCAAAATTGGAGGAAGAAACGTAAATAATCTTAGATTTGCAGACGATGCAACTCTAATAGCTGAGTCAAAGGAGAAACTGCAGGAACTTATAAATAAATTAGCAATAGAAGGCGAAAGGAAAGGTTTAAAGATCAATATAAAAAAGACCTTTTGCATGGTGATTACCAAGAACAAAGTAATACCCACATGCAAAATAAGACTAAATGGCAATGAAATCAAACAAGTGACACACTTCAAATACTTAGGCAGTATGATAACCAGCGATGGGAAATGTGAGACAGACATCACATCAAGAATAGGATTGGCCAGGGCAGCATTCTGGGAACTTAAAACGATACTTACAAATAGGCACATCTCTTACGAGACACGATTAAGAGTGCTCAAATGCTATATTTGGTCAGTACTCTTGTATGGAGCAGAGACATGGATTATATCCAAGGCCATGGAGAAGAAATTGGAAGCCACAGAAATGTGGTTTCTGAGAAGGATGCTGAAGATTTCATGGACGGAAAAGAAAACCAATGAAGAGATTTTGAATGAAATTGGAATAGAAAGAAGTCTGATGACAACCATCAAAAAGAGGCAGCTTTCCTTCTTCGGACATGTAATGAGGAAGGACTGGAGCATTTGGCAACAACCGGAAAAGTGGAGGGAAAAAGAGCCAGAGGAAGGCAGAGAAACACATATGTAGACTGCCTACGAGAAGGAATTGAGGGAATTATGAATAACATCGAATTAATAAGAGGATGTCAAGATAGAAAAAAGTAGAAATACACAGCACCTAAAGAAGAAGAAAGAAGCAATGATGAATCACTAATAGGCTTACATAATTAAGAAACGATGTCAGTTTTTCTTTCCCCGTAAGAATCAGATAAAGATGAAAATTTTATACGACTATGATTTTGCAAGGGGTTTGCTGGTAACTCGAGTGCCAATATTTCCTTAAATTGCAACGATTAATTTTCACATTAAACGTAAACATGCAGTGACGAAATTTCTTAAAACAAATCTATTCTTCTTTGGCATCTATGCAACACTCTTCCAATCATTATGCATAATATACAATCTTATAAATTTCATGATCCAAGCCTATGATGAAAGACAGAATTATACTTTCCAAGTAAAATCAAAATTTCGGACGAACGTACTAGGCTGTTCTCGTATTCGCCAATATTACGAGAATCCAATGCGATTAAAAGAAGGCGTTTGATAGAGGAAAGTTGGCTGAGCAATATTGTTATAAATCAATAGCCGGCTAGGCTTGTCTCATGCCCGTTAAGAGCTAAGCAGAGCTGCACAAGGTGACAATAAAACTACCAGAAAAATCCATGTCAGCGGCTGCATTTTTGCACGCGTCGTGTTTTATTCGACGAATCTTTTCACTTTCAACAACATCTTGTGAATATGCATGTACACAATTTGACGTCACGGTCTTCAAAGGCCTGGCTATACGACGTCCAAGACTGTTGCTGGGTTAGTATAGATTATGGCGCGTATGCGTCTGACTTATTTTATGCTTAAACTGCCAGCTCGTGTGTAACATTGTAATAGGTACAAAATTAGCGAAGTCCACGACGTTAGAGTTCATTGCCACGCCATGTAGTCACTGCAGATTTCAGAACACAATTAAACAGTCGTACTCTTCATTTGGCTTTCCCACCACTGCCAACTGGTTGTCCGGTCATACAGTATAAATTTTGTATTCGACCTAGTCATGCAGCTATTGTAACTTGGTGTGCGTTATCTGCTGTTCATGTGTATTATGAAATGGCGCTAGAAACAGTTAAGATTGCCGATGATGACTACTGTTTCAATGTCAATGAACATTTCAGCACGATCCATCTCATTATATTCAAATGTATAACCTACATGGCATTAATTGTTGATATAGAAATATCGATCATTGCTAAAAATCAAATAACAGAGGCTAGTGACGACAAAAGCCCCTTCCCCATTCTTTTGGCCCTCCCGCATGTTTTATGGCATGCTAAAACCTCCGAATCTTCGTATTAAATAGTCATAAAACATATAATTTTTCGCACAGACGATTAACATCATAGAACAGGTTAATCGATTCCCTCGACTGTGAGCCATCATGCATCCGCTTCATTTTGAGTCATCTTTTGTGGAAAAGGTATACCTCGCTTACTTTGGGGCAAAATTGGAGACCAAGATGAATCATTGGCGCCACAACAGACATGCTATATTTGTGGAAGATATTTAAGAAGATTGTCATATTGGAAACATTTTCACTCTCGACCATTCTTACCATCACGAAAATCACCATGAGAGACATCATCACCATCGACATCGACATAGCCATCATCAGCATCATCATCATCAGCATCATCATCATCATCATCATCATCATCGTCGTCGTTGTCATCATCATCATCGTCATCAACATCATCATCACAATCATCATCATCATCATAATCATCATCATCATCTCCTCGTCGTCATCATCGTCATCGTCGTCATCGTCATCAACAAAGAAATAAATTACCCGTACTATTAAATCTTGAAAATACTAATTTTATCATCTTTCACTCCAGACGTAAGTCATATTAGTCATTACACCTTCTAACATCCCTAAAATTAAAATAAATTAAATGGACATTTTCCAGAGAACCTCTGCTAAATTTCTTGGAATAATAATTAATTGATGAGAATTTAAATTGGAAAGAGCATACTGAGCTACCAGCACATAACATTTATAAAAGCCTAACCATTATACGACATATTATGAAATATATTAATTAAAATGCCCTTTTAAATCTTTAATTCACTATGATTCATATATAGGCCCTACTTACGTTACTGTAATATTATATGGAGTTTCAACTGTAAGTGTATCACTGACAATATTCAAATAATTTTTCAAAATAAGGCAATTAGTTTAACCATTGACTTCCTTCCTTTGGTACACTAACACATACAATTTATACAAGAACCTTAATATACTTAACCTTGTTGATATTCATAATAATTATTATTACCACATATTTTTTTATAGTTCTACTGTAACTACTTTACAACTATACACAAGCTACATACCCAATTACCCATCATGTAATAAGTTTTGATCAGATCTCTATTCCTTACGCACACACAAATACTAGACTTTTTACTATTCAATTTTTTGGACTTCGCATTTGTAGTAACCTTCCCAATTTTTGACAACCATAATAAATTTAAACTACTTTACAAGAAAATTGAAACAATATATTTTATCGACTAAATGAAATTTATAATCTTTATTCGTGACAAAAAAAGCATCAAACAGTACACAAACAAAAGATAGCACAAATCAACCGAACTAATAAACTAATAAACTATTACTATAAAATATTACCTACTAACTATATTTTATGGTCTAATCCAGCGGTTCTCAACCTTTATAGTGCCGCGACCCTTTTAATTAAATTCCCCATGATGTGGCGACCCCCCAACGGTCAAATTATTTTCGTTCACATTGTAAACTACTAACAATAATAATGCTACGACAAACAAAATGTTCGAAATCGTTATTACAGTATTTAATTGTCTCCATGTCTAGCCTCGAATGACAATTATAGTAAAACAACTAGTACGTCGTAACTACCACTGAGGAAATTGTGTACAATAACAAGAAAAGAGACAACCCCATATTTCTGATGGTCTCGGGCGACCCCTGGCAAATCGTCATTCGACCCCCGTGGGGGTCGCGACCCACAGGTTGAGAACCGCTGGTCTAATCAATGAAATTATGACAATCTCTGCTTCAACCATTTAAAAACTCAAATATGTACAAATTAATAATTGTTTTATTCCCTGAGATACCTACCTGCGGGAACTTTGTTCCCTTTTGATATCCTTTAATTCAACTTATGTTTAACTATGAGCTTAACATCATAGTTATGTTTAGCTATGATGTTTAACTACAGTATTTTGGTTCATTAATGTTTATTTTTCTTCTAGGCATTTTGTATAATTAGCCACACCTTGTATACCATTTTGATTTACTAGTTGTTTCTATAAAGTTACGTGATGATGTTATTAGAATATTCTATTTTCAAGTTTGTATAGGCCTACATTATTTTTTGTTCACTTTAGATCGAAGATTCTTTTTATGTTGTATGAGGGCTAAATCAATATACAGCTCTGTACTTTATTACTTAAGTACCTTGCCTCTCTGTTATGAAGATTATATTCAAATCTATAATAACAATAATATGTATAATACAATGGCGTAGCCAGGAATTCTTGAGAGGGGTTTGGTTTTGACCATAACCAACTTCGAAAAATCTTGACAAGCAAAAAAGGTAATCCTCGTCTTTCCTTCTTGTAATTTTCCCTAACAGATGCTGACAAGCAAAAAAGGTCGTCACCTGGCACCTCTTACACCTTTACATTGCATAGCAGTTAAGAAATGTTGTTTTGGGTAGGTAGTCAAAGGGGTTGACCCCCAAAACCGCGTCTCTGAAATTAAAAAAATGTATGGAAACAAATAAAAAAATTTCGTCGGCAGCCAAAAGGGTTTAAACCCCAGGCCCCCTTGGCTACGCCACTGGTATAATATGTATCATCATAATCATCATCATCATCATCATCAACAACAAGAACAGCAGCAGCAACACAAACAGCAGCCACGACGACGCTGCTATAAGGTCATTGGAATTGCCATATAAATCAGTTTTATCGTTATTCGTGGCCATTAGAGTTGTGATTGTTCGAGACTCGTGTACCAGAATCTCCATAAAAAGTCAAGTCCTTTCCGAGCCTCGCGGGCTCATAGGTCGGCGCTGATCTCCGTTTCTTTAGCCCTCAGCCAGGCGTGCAATACCACGGATACGGGGATAGTGCTTTGCGTAGCGTACTTGTTTGACTTATCGCAAGTTCTTACCACTGCTCCTTATTTTACCACCGCCCTATATAGCGTTTAAGGCTGAGCCAACCTTAGGACTCCGGGTCTCGAACCCGCGACCTTCTGCTCCACCGTCCAACGTTGTTACCACTCTGCTAACTTCCCGCACCAGCGCATCCCCATATTTCTACTGATTAAATAATTATATATTGCAAAGAAAAACAGCGAGTAATTTTTTTTATAAACACTGGATATATTCATTGCCTGAGAATTTTACGAAAGCTAACTTCATTGTGTTATTCATGCTGTTATGGGTGTGATCTACTTACTTACTATGTACATGTAGATTTGTAATCTTTGGTTTAGATCTCTTCTTCCTCTTCCGTTGATGTTTTGGGCTGTTACGTACTAAAGAATATACTTTTATAAACAAAATCAACCGAAATCTCATTTATTTTACTACATTGCGCTCCGAGCCTCTAACAATACGCAATCTAAAGATTTACTTGTTTGCCATCTCATATACTGTAGGTGACATTTGTTGTAACCGTGATTATTGCGCCATATAAATTGACTCAATAATAATGCAAATAATAATAAATCGAGATAAAGGAAGCATTTCTTAAATGACAACTGTTTCTTAAAATGGGTAAAAGCGCCATCTTTTATCAAAATTAATGTAAAAGCTGAGAATAATCGTGCAAAATGCGAAAGTTCCCTAAAAATTACAAGCAAGCGTTTCCACCACAGGTCCGAAGTTGTCCAAAAGCCAATACTGTATTCAGTGGCGCAGCCAAGGGGGTTGGAGCTTAAAACCCCCTTGGGCGCCGACGAAAATTTTTTAAAATGTGTTTCCAACCATTTTTTTAAATGTTTGAGTCGGTTTTGAGGGTCAAACCCCCTCCCCCTTGGGGCTGCTGACCAAATTTTTTAAGCTTCATAGGCGTCACGACCTTTTTCTATTGCTTGTCAGCATCTGAAAAGTGAAAGAAAAGACATAGGATAGATACATAGGATGACGTTTTTTGCTTGTCAAGATTTTCTAAGATTTTCTGAAAGTTGGCTACGGTCTAAAGTCAAAACCAAACCCCCTTTTCCGAAAATCCTGGTAACGCCACTGGCTGTATTTGTCGAGAACGAACCTTAGCAGAAGTCAAAATTGTCGCTGGACCATTTCATTGTAGCACGAAAATTGTCGGTGCATTACTTCAACCCCTCTCTATTCATCATGAGAAGCAAAATGTTGGACGTGATCCTTCACCTCGGTGACCGTTCCTACACCCATGCAGCTAAGTAATTATTACTTAAATTGGACGCTCGGCGTTCCATAGATGCCCACCAAACGTAAACATTGCTTGATAGGAGAGAGGCGGTTGCTTTCAATTCCGTCGGCAGATGGCCAATAAACGACACAACTCTATTTATATAGCGTTTCATCACCCATGGTGGGTGCGCAAGAGTCAACCTTCACTGGGTACGGTACGTTTTGTACTGACAATAACAAGAACGATTTGTACTACCCGGTACATCAAAGAACAGGGCCGTGCGAAGTGAGGGTGCAGGTGGTGCAGCTGCACCCCTGGACAAATTTAGAGGGTGCAGTGCACCCCTTGGAAGGAAGATGGTCTGCACCCTGTCTGCACCCCCTTCGAGCTAAAATTGGCCCAAAAAATGTCAAAATTTTCAAAAACTGGCCCAAAAATTGCCAAAATTTGTTAAAATTGGCCGAAATCTGCTAATATTGGCCCAAAAATTTGCCAAAAATTTGCAAACAGTTATCTCGCCCCAAGAAAAGTGTGAAGTGACGCTACTGCTTTTACCTGAAGAAAATCTGCACCCCCTGCTGAAAATTCGTTCCTACGGCCTGCCAAAGAACATGTTTAACTTATCGATGGTATAACTTTCACGCGATTAAATCTTTTATAAACTACGTTATAATCCAGATGTGAGAACAAGAATGGTCGCTTCTATGGTTGAAATAGTATTTGCAATAATTTGAAAGACTTGCATTAATCTGAGTTAACGGTAAGGTGGTAGTATACCTTCAAAATGCGCTACCACCTCAATTATACGGTAGCATATATACCGTTAGAACCAATTTCATATGCAGGTTGCAAATGCCATCCCTGTTTGAATTTATGGAGATCGAAACCGATACCACTTCGGAAGGATGCTACTATACGCAACATTGCTTTCATAACGTTACATTACATCCAACAATTGCATGAATCTATCTATCTATCTATCTATCTATCTATCTATCTATCTGTCTGTCTGTCTGTCTGTCTGTCTGTCTGTCTGTCTGTCTGTCTGTCTGTCTGTATGTCTGTCTGTCTGTCTGTCTATCTATCTATCTATCTATCTATCTATCAATCTATCATCACGTTGTTAAAGAATAGATCAGTCATAGACAACAATACAAAAAATAACTCTACTCAGTGCGAAATGTCCGCTTTGCAATAGTTTCTGCTCATCGCCTCTCAGTTCAAGTCTATACAATTATTGGGCCGAGCATAAATGGCGCTGCGGCGGCGTGTGATGTATGATCGCTAGGTGTCTCCGGAGACCACGTGACGTCGATCTGGCAGATTAATACGGTAGGGGGTGAGGGTGGCGGTGGCGGCGGCGGCGGCGGCGAGGAGAATGGCGACTGAGCGGTGGACGGTGTCTGGTTTTACGGTCGTTGGCGCGGATCAGGTCGATGGATGGTGAGTGGATTAAAAAGAGGGGAGGGGGAATTTCGTGGGATAGGAAGAATAGACAACCTGATGGAGGAGTTTATGGCAGGAAGGAGATTAATTCGTGGCTTCGGATTTCATAGAATAAAACGATCGACAACCGATTGAAGATCGTTCACAACTCTTTCGACAGAGGGTCCATTAAAACCAGTCTTGGTTGGACCACTCCCGACCCACAATTTCAGGTTCCAGTAGCTAAGAATAACCACGGGAA
>CM030854.1:6050604-6063104 GCA_018105865.1 Metaphire vulgaris
CACCACCACCACCACCACCACCACCACTGCTGCTGCTGCTGCCGCCACTGCCACTGCTGCTGCTACTACTACTACTACTACTACTACTACTACTACTACTACTACTACTACTACTACTAATGCTACTTCTAGTACTACTACCCAGTGATGGTCACTAGTTGAAAAAAAGTAGTTAAACTAAACTTTTTTCAACTAAATATTTGTAGTTAAACTATTATTTTAACTATTAGTTAACATTTTCAAGAAAAAGTTAAACTCAACATTTTAAAAGTAGTTAAACTATTTTCAACTATTTTGCAACTTTTTTGTAAATTTTTATTATTCGACTCCTTTCAATTTAACACAAATAAATCGCCGTTGTCTATGAAGGCTTGGTGGGGGGATGTAGTGAATTTCTAGGAAGATCCCGCCAATTATAATTATAATTATAAAATATAATATCTTCATCCTCTGAATTAATAATATCTGGAGACTTCAATTTTCACATGGATGTGAAAAACAATCTTTATTCTCATTTGGATGATGTTTTCACTTGCTTTGACCTTCATCAGCATGTTTCCTTTCCTACCCATTATAAGAGGCACCTTCTTGACCTCTTGATCATCAGGTCAAATTCAACAATTTTATCCAAAATCTCTCCCTGTGAAACTTATTTATCTGATCACATTGGTTTGTCTGCTGAGATCAATTTTCCTCATAAATTTCCACCTTCATATAAAATAGTAAAATTTCGACCATGGTCTAAACTTGATTTAACAGCTTTTAAAACTGCTATTTCTACCTCTGAATTATTTACTAATCCTGCAGAGACTGCTACTGAATTTGCAACTCTTCTGTTCTTCTTAATATTCCTGATACACTTATTCCTTTTAAAACTAAAAAGGTTGTAACCCGACCACCTCAACCTTGGTTCAATTCTGACACTGCTGAAGCTAGGCGATGTCGCAGCCAATTGGAACGACGATGGAAGTCTTCTCGTCTACCGAGTGACAGGCAGAAATTTATGGACCAATGTAAAATTGTCCGTAAATTGATTTCTTTAACTAAATCCAACTATTAAACTAATCTTGTCACGCAAAATTCTTCAAATCCTCCTTTACTCTGGAAATCTCTAAATAGCATTCTTCATATGGAAAAGTCAAATGTCACACCTGGTTCCTTCTCTTTATCATCGCTCCCAGATGTCTTCTGCCAATTTTTCTCCAATAAAATATCTACCATTCGCCTAAAATTTCAGATCATTTCTTCAACTGGTTTCTCTATTCCGAAAAAAAACCTACCACCAACTCCTCTTAATTCCTTTAAACCTACCACCCTTAATGAAGTTCGCCAGATAATCTTTACATCACCAATTAGTCAATGTACCCTTGATGTCCTACCAACTCAAATTCTCAGAGATTGTTTTGATGTTTTAGGTCCAATAATAACAAGATTCATAAATCTCTCATTGCTTGAAGGGTGTTTCCCCTCTGCATTCGCTCATGCAGTTATTCACCCACTACTTAAAAAGCCATCTCTCTGTCCTGACGACTTGTCTAACTATAGGCCTATATCTAATCTTAATTCCTTATCGAAATTCTTGAAAGGATAGTTGCTAAGCAAATGCATGCTCATTTGTGTTCTAGTCCACATTACCTCCCTTTCCAGTCTGCTTACCGAAAATATCACTCTACCGAAACGGCTCTGTTGGCAGTCCATGATTATATTGTTCGGGCTATTGATGCTGGAAAAGTTACTGCTCTTTTACTTCTTGACCTATCTGCCGCCTTTGATACTGTTGATCATTCTATTCTTCTTCATCGTCTTGAACATTGGTTTCGAATCTCTGACATTGCTTTACATTGGTTTTCTTCATGTTTACATCTCCGCACTCAATCAGTGATAATAAATGAGATTCTCTCAACTCCCACTGATCTGTCTTGTGGTGTCCCTCAAGGCTCGGTTCTTGGACCTCTGTTATTTACTCTCTATACAACCCCCTTAGGTTCACTTCTTGATGAACATCAAGTGACTTATCATCTTTATGCTGATGATACTCAAATTCTCACTGATCAATCTTCTTCAAACCCATCTCTTGAGACTGTATCCACGGTCTTCACTAATATTTAGTCATGGATGGATTCAAATAAGCTTCTTTTGAATTCATCAAAAACTGAGTTCTTGCTATTAGGGACTCCAGCTCAATTGATCAAATTTGAATCTCTGAAATCTGTAGTATTAGGAGATTCCACTGTTGTCCCTAGAAGTACTTCTGCTCGCAACCTTGGTGTGATATTTGACTCTTCTCTCTCTTTTACTAGTCACATAAATTCTGTCTGCAAAATTTCTCATTATCATATTCGGGACATCTATCGTATCAGACATCTCCTCCCTAAGCCTTTTCTTATTCAGTTAGCCAATGCATTGGTATCTAGTCGCCTAGATTATTGCAATTCCTTGCTTTTTGGCATCACAAATTCAAATATGCAGAAACTCCAGAGAGTACAAAATTCTTTAGTTAGAGTCATATCCAAAACTCCAAGATTCCAACATATAACTCCAGCAAGACAGTCCCTACATTGGCTTCCTATCAAATACGGAATTAATTATAAAATTTGTCTATTAGTATTTAAAACCATATTATATAATGAGCCCTATTACCTTAAGATATGACTAATCCCTCGACCTACTACTCAATCCACTAGATATTCGGCAGGACTTTCATTTTTTGTTCCTTATTCTCGCACCGTCATTGGCACTAGTTGCTTCTCAGTGTGTGGCCCTAAGCTTTGAAATTCATTACCAATATCACTTCGTAAAACTAACAATTTATCATCTTTTAGATCTGGTCTTAAAACTTACCTGTTCGACTTGGCTTATCCCCCTTAGATTGCTCCCCCGCTGTTCTGACTGATCTTCCAGATTGACCTGGCTCTAATTCTATTTGGATTTGGTGCGCCATCGGCTGATGCCCTGGGCATTATGATAGTGGCGCCATAGAAGTTTATTGATTGATTGATTGATTGATTGAATTGTCAAAGGAATTATATGTAAATGGTTTAGAAGAAATCTGTAGATTTGATTTATAAAATATAGTGTTCAGAATTGACAATGTATGAAAGCATTTTACTCTGGTTGTACAAAGTCATATTGCAAAACCGAACTGTAGTAAGTCAGTAGGAATACTATTAGACTAAAGTACTACCAAGAAATAAATACAAAAATGTTTTCTCTGAAATTCATCAAAGCCACACACGCATTTTTGGTGGGCTGGGGAGATGCATCCACAGTCATCTCCAATGTGGAACCGCCCCTGAAGGCTTTAATTAAATGCAGGTAGTATTTGCATCAAACAATGCGCATAACTATCACTATCAGAAGGGTCAACAACAATGTCAGCAAGACAAGTGTAGTTCATTTTCATGTTTCAGTACAAAGAGCAATAAGAAAAAAGCAGTATAATCAAAAAGTTGGCAAAAAGTAGTTAAACTATTGCTTCAACTAAATTTTTCCAGTTAAACTACTATAATAGTTATAACTTTTTTAGTTAACTAGTGCCCATCACTGCTACTACCACTACTACTGCTGCTGCTACTACTACTACTACTACTACTACTACTACTACTACTACTACTACTACTACTACTACAACTATTACTACTACTACTGCTACTACTACTAATGCTACTGCTGCTTCTGCTGCTACTGCTACTACTACTACTACTACTACCACCACTACTACTGCTACTGCTACTAGCCTACTACTGCTGCTGCTGCTGTTGATCCTATTAACCCTCGGAACCCTAATGGGTGGGTCAAAAGTGACCCACCTGTCGATTTTATCGATATCTGTGAAATGGTTGAAAGTATTTCAAAACGGCTCAATGTATTCCTCGAGCAACGTATTCCTTATAATTTCATGTCGAAATGCAAATGTAAGTGCTAGCATCACACCACAGCATCTGTTTCCGGGTCTAAGGTCAAGAGAATTGCACAATAATACTTATAGTATTAACACATTTCAAGCTGTGTAACACGCAAATTTAATACCTATACTATGCTTTGTGGGTCGCTCATCGTAGCTATTACACCTGTGATGAGAAAGGCTGTTCCAAAATACCAAATCCGAAATGGCGGATAAAACCGGAAGTAATTACAACCCGAATGGAAATCTAAGTAGAATAAGAATTCCAGCGTAAAAACCTGATATTCAACCAGCAGAAAGTTAAGACCTAGTCAGCTGCTCATAATACGAACCATATAATACAGCGACACTTAGAGATCGTCTGTTAGCATGTGTCTATCAAATAACCATCAACACATGGTATATGTAGAAATTACTCAAACAAGTGCAAAGTAGCAAGCCACGAAATCCGTATTACTTGTCACACTGGTTACAAACAGCTAATTTGCGGCCATGCTTATAACAGATGTGTCTATAGCATTTGGAACATGTCTGAGACGTTTTGCAGTCATCCTTTGCCGGACAGAAGCTGCAACGCTTCCGTTTTCCTCCGTGAGCTCTTGTGACAGCAGTTGTACGGACTTCCTAGGGAATTACCAGCTCTCGGCATGGATACCCAACAACGCTCATCGCATCTTTCACACATTTGCTCAAGACAATCGGATTATTTTGCCTCATTTCAGCTGACCCTCCATTAACTGAATAGATAATTCTTCCAGATATAGTATTCTCTTGTATGACTTTTTTGAGTGATATGCAGTGTTTACCGACAGATGAATGATCATAACATTGATAGCAGCTAGGTCCAGAATGCCGTAGAAAATGCATAAAGGCCAACGCCTTGTGCCCCGTTACACCGAATACCTGTGGCACAACCGGTCGACTGTATCCACACCACCTTGCGTGCGATTGATTAATAATTATAACGAAGATACAACATGGGTCATTTTTGACCAACCTCTGGTGCTTCGTGTTAGTCACTTTAGCATGGGGCTCCGAGGGTTAATACAAACGCTTATTTATATAAAACTGTGACAATTTTTACAATTTTATCTTTTTTCAAACAGTAATTGACTACATCACGCGGTTATCGGGTACTCTAGAGTACATTATCCCTAAGTATAGTATGATGTACCCTAGAGTATACTGTACGTTGTACCTAGGTATGATTTAGATTTACTAGACTGCAGTACGCTGTCCCTCGAGTACACCCTGCCATGTTGAGGTGTGCCTATGCGATTCAATTATTCGAATATCTGAAATATCGATTGCTGAATGGGTAATTCTTTAATTGGCTGTCAGGTCAACAAGAAGGAAATCACGTCTTTATCAGCTATCAATGGGATTCTAAGCCGATGATCAGAAAATTAGCAAACAGTCTAAGAAATGCAGGATACCAAGTGTGGGTGGACTTTGACAATATGAGTAAGTTGTGTCATAAACCTGCAGTTTTAAACCGTTCAGAAGTACAGTATATTTGTATTTCATTAATTATTCAAAGTAGTTAATTTCTAACGAATAAAGTAGTCTTTTCCATGAGTTATAACGAGCACTTACACACTGCAGTAACCGATCTCTTTCCAAATCATTTACAATTATTGCCAGGCAAATCTCTATAGGCAATATTTATGAATAGTGAAATCTGCACCAAAACGTATCAGTGTAGCCAATCTCGTAAACTCGGTTTAGCAGTAGGCCTAATGAAAAATTTTCTACTGTAGTGTTAGAGCAGTCGACAAGTGGAATAAATTGGACGAGAAGATAATGTAATCTAACAGAACAGTGCAGTTGCTTCTAAAAAACCTAATTAAGGCCTACTACACGAAAATAGATTGGTTTGTATAGCTATTAGATTGCGGTGTAATTATTTCAGAATTAGTAAGTTTTGCAACTTAACGGTCCATTTATAACGTTGTTCAGTTGAAAGTTTGTTGTTAATTGCTGGTTCTAGGACAAAAAGGAGAATTCGTTGACAAAAACCATGATTTGAATGAACGATCAAATAGAACATAGTGGTTCTCACACACGACATATCCTATTGAACCACTCTAAACCTTGTGCAATCATATTATCACTATTATTACATTAGTTATGTGCTGCATATTTTATATATTTGCAGTCGGAGCTGGATCAATATTAGACGGAATGGCCGCAGCAGTCGAGAAAGCTGCAATAGTAGTTGTATGTCTCTCTCAGAGATATAAAGAATCTCCGAACTGCAAAACTGGTAATTGAATACGAATTCTAATTTCGTGTACTCGAAATAGTTCTAAAGGACCCTCAGGACAAACTTTGTCTCAAAGTAAAGGCCATAGTGACTTAGGCCTACTAGCGACTATACTGTAATGGTATGTTTTTATAATTTTCGTGGTTTTACACATAAACAGTAGAGTTCGTAATATACAAGGTCTAATCTTGTAGGAAATTAGGGCCGTATATCTGCTGACAGTCAACAATGCGATTATCTAATCCACCACATTACTTACGAAACTGGATCTGTATGCGTTTTTAAAAGAGTCGCAGACTCACAGGGTCACAGGAAAAAAACTGAGAGTTTAGAGTCTACAGCCTTTTGTGACGCTGAATCAATTGGGCGACGTCTGATGCAGAAACAACCGAAATATCCTCTCACGGCTCTTTTGAGCTACGGAAATAATGACTGACACCACCGCGCCATCTTTGCAATTTGCTTACACTATATTATAATATAAAAGGTACACTCCATAGGCTCAGCGCCCGTACGGAGAACCGAAGGGTTAGCGCCTTCAGTTTACATGGCAACGGCTGAATGAGGGCGGTTGCCAGCTTTTCCCTCGCCGCCTTTCCTTCCACCGAGTTAACACCCGATGTACTCATTCACAGCTTAGTCGACTGGGGGCGCTTGGGACAGAAACAACCGAAAAGTGTCTGCCATGCCCGGGAGTTAACCACCGACCTCAAGATTGGCAGACCAGTGCGCTAACTGTGTCATCTTTGCAATTTGCTTACACTATATTATAGGGGTGCGCGGTGGAGCAAGGGGTGCTCCACCGTGCACCCCTTGCTCCACCGCGCACCCCTTGCTCCACCGCGCACCCCTATAATATAGTGTAAGCAAATTGCACAAGATGGCGATAATTATTGTTTATTTTTCTTGCCATTGCTAGTTATTTAAAACTAGGTGTTTAACCGTCAAAAATGACGGGAGAGATTGACTATTTTACCACCCGATTTTGCGCAAATGCAATAGCATTTTGCGCAATTAATTGTCCTTAACTCGCCGCATTTTCCTTCAACCGAGTTAACGCCCATTCGCATGAAATTTCTGAAACTTGATAGTCAACGTTAGTGTACTGATTTGGCAGTGTCGGACGACATGCAGTGCTTGATTGTCTTGTTTGCTGTGCTGACTTTTGCACGCCAAGCAACAGCCTGCTACTCATTCTCACTTGATTGTCGCAAACCTCGTGAACGCTGGACTTTTCTTGTTTTGCACGGAGGGTTAGAAAGAGGAATAAAAAAGCTAAACCATGGTGCAAACCTCATCTTTTTAGCTCTTACATAGCCTGAGATATAACAAATTCAAAAAAATTGTAAACTCTCAGAATTCAAAACTTTCGCGAAATTCACCGATAACACTATACTCAAACATTGGGGTCATCGGGTTAGAATTGATAGATCTTTACCAAAAGTCAACCGATTTTCAAACTTTTTGGTTTATTTTGTTCCTCTGCCATCCCTTCACAACTTTGCCGCTGACCAAAGTGGGGTTACCGCTGAAAATATTTTGCTAGGGGGCTTTAAATTTTTTTGGGGGGGAGAGGGTGATATTTTAGGCCGTAAAATGGACTCTACCCCCAAATTGTTTTTGTTTTGCACGGACGGTTAGAAAGAGGAATAAACAATCTAAGCAATGGTGCAAACCTCATTTTTTTAGCTCCTATATAGCCTGAGATATAGCAAATTCAAAACGTTACAGCAATCATTTCTGAAGAACGCTTTTCCAAAAATTAAATAATCCCCAGTACGGTGACGGCGTCTGAAAATTTAATCCCCGCTTGAGGGGTTAAATTTAAAAAAGTAGGTATTGAGGCCAGGATGGAATATATATATATATATATATATATATATATATATATATATATATATATAATAACGGGTGACAGGGCATTGGGAGAGGGAAGGGAGGTTTGGGAGGAGGAAAGTGGGTTGTACGGGTTTTCGGAGCAGCGTTGTGTAGGTTTGGGAACGGAGTGATAATTGCAGCCTCATGTAAGTCAATGGCCATCCCAGCCTTCCGGAGAATGGATGACTGGAGTCCGCGGGTGCTCGCAGCTGAAGCCAAAAAGGCAGAAGATGCCAGCGAAGACACCTGACGAATGCCCAGTCCGTCATCTCTAATATGCAGCGTGGCCTGAACCCATTGGTGGTCTGAGAGGCGCATATTAAGGATCTTAGTCAGTCCCTGGCGCATTGTGTCATCGAAACTCTCCAATAGCGGATGGCCGGTGCAAGGAGTGTAGCGCAAAAGGTGCAACAGTTTTGTGAGAGAGGGACAGTTTAAGGAGAATTAGGGCGTCGTGGGTGCGTATTAATTGGCAAGCGACTCAGTGCGGTGTGCAGTTCGGTCATGCGCCGCGACCTAAGGTTCTCGAAGGCCCCACGGTAAAAAGGGGTGCCCCTAGCAGGGTGACTTCCTGTGGGTGGATGCTCTGAAAGTGTTCAAGGACGGTTTTGGCGATTGGAGCCCCGCCTTTGCAAACTACCTCGCACTTCTGATAGTTCACCGAGAGGCCTAGCTCTGCTCACCCTTCCTCGAGAACAGGCACATCTCCTGCCACGGCTTTTGCCCCCCCCCACCCAATGGTATGCCGTCCAGATACCCCATTGTAAGGGTTGATTTTAATTATTGGAGGATAGGTTGCATTGGGAGGCAGAAGAGGAGGGAGTCTAAGGGGCCTAAGGCGATATATATTTTTAAATAGGTTTTGGATTCGAAATCAATTATATCCCAAGTAATTTAGTTGCCTCTTTTGTTGCAGAATTATATTTATACGAATTTTACAGTAGGCTGTTGGTGCTTATTCTTCCTAAATGAATTAAGTTTCAGCTGATTGTGAGTTTTAATTGATTGTTTCAGAGGCAGAGTATACCTATCGTTTGGGCAAAAACATTCTTCCGGTCCGTATGCAACAACGCTATCAGGCTGACGGCTGGTTAGGATTGATTGTAGGCAACAGGTATGCGTATGATTTTAGCAGTGAAGAGAAGTACAAAGAGTCCGTCAGGAATCTCATCAGAGAGCTCGGAGACAGAGGAAAAACATCTAAAGAAATAGGTAATTTGAAGTTTTTTATGATCGCAGGCTGACTACTGTCTTGACTTGGTTCAGCGTACTATTTGCTGGCACGATACGCCGAAAGCAGTCGAGAAGTAATCGGAAAAAATAATTTGCTCTGGTTGGAGCAATGGAGCTTTAAGCTACCCTAAATATATTTAAGAAGGAAGGAGATTCAGTTGTTCGCAAATTATTATTAGCCTTTATCGTGTATCTGTATGTAATCAGAATAGATGTTTTACGAATAAGAATTGTAAGTCATTGTCACTATCTGGCAACTAATTTTCGCCTTTCTCATTTTTCTACAAAAAGGAAAATGCCATTATCTGCTTTGTCGGTTTATCAAAACACTAATTCTCTTCACAGTTTGGCCTATTTGTGGCATGATTATTAGGCACACAACAGACACGATTAGATTTGTCTGAAGGTTTAATCTTAATACTGTCAACCAATCTTTAAACTTTCAATTAGGCTACCTCTTTTTAAAAGAATATTTAATACAGACTTCGGGATTATGTGTACAAAACTCAAATGAACGTGAAATGAAGTCTACATCTTAAAAATGTGTTAATATTTTCTCAAAATACGGAAGACCTATAAAAATGATATGCAATTTGTATTGTTTTAATATAATGATATGTTTATAAATTTATTCAATTTAGAGTCATATTTGCTAGATATCAGCCATTTAATTTGACGGTTTTATGTCATTTACTCCCAGTCACTTAATCCTCGTCACCTAATCTCCGGCACTTAATCCCAAGTCTTTTAATCCCGAGTCTTTTAATCCCTGTGTACATAATCCCCAGACACTCCAGGATAAAGGAAAACGTATTAAGTGATGGAATACGAATGAAATAAATATTTGTGTTACAAAAACATAACCCTAACCCTAACCCTAACCCTAAACCTGACCTAATTATGCAGCTCTGGCCTTAAACTCCAAGGCGGTGATTGAAGGGATTAAGTGTCAGGGGATTATCTGCTCGGGGATTAAAAGACTTCGGGATTAAGTGACGAGGATTAAGTGACTGGGATTAAAAGGCTGGGATTAAAAAACCTGTCACCTATTTGGCGTTCTATCTGCTAAACAAGTAGGCTCCTACTAAATATTCTGTCAGCAAAAGTAAACGAGCGACTTCCGCTAAGAAAATACTTTTGGCAATGATATTTAATAATTAATGGGACAATTATTTGAAGATGTTGTAGATCACCCAATTTCAGAAGTGATTCAGATCACGAAGGAATCTGTGAACATAGTTCACACTGCAACGGATCACAGTTCAAACTGTGCTACCTGGTCAAAGGACGATTTAGCATCATGGTTGCAGAGAAACAACTTAGAAGAGTTTCGGGAATGGTAAATGTATATTTAATTCTTATTTTAAACGTAAAAGCTTACACCACTGTTCAGTTTCTCCGCTGTCATAAAAGCTTCTCATGCTCTGACTGAATTGAGTCAATCTCTTATTTCTTCACCGTTCACGTACTCCTTCCCAGAACACATGCGGTGTTCCTTCAGTTAGATGAAGCAGAAACTGAAACTAAAACCGAAATTGAAACTAAAATAACAGTTAAACTGAAACTGAAATGGAAATAGAAATTATTCAGTTACTTGGCTACATCAAGTTTAATAATGCCTCCCTGTTACTAATCCCATATTTGAAACAATTTGGAGGATTCCGGGTAGGCGTTAAAAGAATCAACTACCTGAAGTACTAATGATATTGTGCCTATAGCGACATCTGTATAGGAACTGCAAGATTAGATGCCAAGATTAGATGCAGAGAGTAGCTGACGCCAACAGTGAATATGGGCACTGAACAAGACCGCGATGAAGCTCATGGTACTGAATGGAAGCATAACATATTTCTTTGTAGAAGGGGAGCAACTGCAGAAAATCAAAAATTTCAATATCTGCAAATTCGAGGTGTATAAGATACTAACTACGAAAGAGAGATCAGAAGCCGAGCCCGGGAATGACAATGCCGGGAAAAGTGCGTAAAATATGGAATAACGAAAACATCGGTATCCCAAATAGAATACGTCTGCTACATGCCTTAATTTGGCCAATCACCACTCTCTGATGTTATGAATGGACATTGAAGAAGGACGGATAAAGAAATATAGAAGCTTTTGAAATTAATGCCTACAAAATGCATTATCTGACATTACATCATACTGTACATGGAAAACAGAACTGGTGACAAAGTGCTAAACATAGAAAGAATGAACAGGCTGCCACTTAATACTGAGAAAAATGAAGTTGCCGAAGAATTACAGCATATATTGTCCAAAATGTCCACGTTTGCGAACGACACAAGGGTGTGCATAAAAACTTATTCCATTGATTGTGCTAACATTATACAGAAGAATCTGAAGAAACCGTTTCTATAGTTTGCTAATTGGCAGGTGCTTTTTAATACAGACACATGTTCTGTAATGCATGATGGAAAATTTAAGTATGGCATTAAACCGACCCTAACCTCCTCAGAGGAAAAAGAGACTTTGGGTGATCATCCTAAAAGTATGAACCCATCTCGGCAATGTTCTGAGGACAACCAGTTAACGTAGCATGCATAACTACTCATCTACAAAATGGAGATATTCTAAGCGTTCGAGGTCTGGTGTCTAAATTTGATATCACCTATCTTGCCAAATCTCGGATCAAATGACAAACCTTCATATCACTATGTGTAAGGCAGTGGAATTTAATCAACCGCTATATCTCTGTTCTGCAGTCTTCACAAAAGTATTTGACACGATATCACACGAGAAATTATGGTGGACTCTGTTATAATTGGAATACCCTCCCCCTAAAAGTCTCTATGTTAGCACAATTACACAAAATCAGATAGTTCAAGTAAAACTTGCAGGAACTGTTTCTGGGTGGTTCAAGGCCAATAATGGTGTTCGGCAGGGATGTGTAGTGTATTCGTACCTAGCCACCATCATAGCTAAGATGGCCATGAGAAAAGTCTTTGGGGGATCCAGCAAGCAGGAATGTTAACAAGGACTCAGCCCTCAAGGCCAAAACCAGAACCAAAAACTCAGACCTCAAGGCCAGAACCAGGACCAAGGACTCAGCCTTCAAGGCCAGGACCAGGACCAATGACTCAACCTTCAAGGCCAGGACCAGGACCAAGGACTCAACCCTCAAAGCCAGGACCAGGACCAATGACTTGAAATTGGTCCTTAAGGAGTCCTTAAGGCCAGGACCAAGGCCAAGGACTAAAATCC
>CM030854.1:6065604-6180604 GCA_018105865.1 Metaphire vulgaris
TATTATTTAATAAAAGATTACTCGGGGGCAACGTTCCCTCTAAGACTTGCTGGTTTCTGTGCAAAGTTCGAAATTTTTGTGCACAATAAACTACCGTTTGAATTTTTGTGCAAAATCCTGACCCTGATTTTAAACTTTCAAGAACAATTGAGCATAGAAGGGTAATTAGAAAAAGATGCCTAATATGTCATTCATTCATAAATTTTTATCTACAGGTGTAGTTGGTTTCTTCATTAATCAACACATAGGCTATGTAAACTTTAATAGCAGCAAAAGTTTAGTCACAAATCACAATATAACTATTAACCTCTTAACCGTGTATTTAACTGTAACTCAATGTAAGATGGACGGATATAACCGGGATCCCCAGCTAAGGGGTTAAGGACACGGAAGGACTGGAAATGCCTGAAACCGCGTTTTGTGATTTCTTTATAGAAGAATGACTGAATAAGGTTGTTGTTCGTAGTAAGGTTTCAATGTTTCTCCACTAAAGATACATGCTTTCGCCATCCATATAATATTATTATGAACGCACTGAGGGGAGGATAATTGGATTAATTTAGGTGATTTTGCGCACGGATGCGCCACTTAGCCTCGACTGGATTTGTGAAAACGGCCTGCATCTATTCACAAAGGTCGAGCATTTGCCAGAGAAGGTCCCACGCCTTTCCGTCGATTTGCTCGTTTGTCCTCAATTCCTCGGCGCAAAACTGGCAAGTTCTTTCATATTTTAAGACCCTCATGCGGTTAGCCCTGACTACTAAACTCTGTAGAAAGACCGCATTTCCCAGAGGCAGATAATTATCGTTATTACTGACTTGGCTTATCACCCTTAGATTGCTCCCCGCTGTTCTGACTGAGCTTTCCGGATTGGCCTGGCTCTAATTCGATTTGGATTTGGTGCGCCATATATGCCCTGGACATTATGATAGTCGCCTACGTACAATTTATAGAAAAGCAACAGCTCAGGCAGAAAACTGTTGAAATTACACACATATAATTCACAATTAGGCCTACTTTCTCACGGGCAGGTGTAATTGGCCACGAGAATTGTTCACACGCTTGCACTCGATAAATTACATTTATTGCTGTTGCAGCTGTAACAGCTTTAGTCAACTGTACGCCTAGTGATTATGGCTAAAATTGCTATTTCAAACACGGTTGGGATACGCTAATTTGTACAAATTCATAGGATATTTTAAAAATGCACGGGGCGCAGCAGGGGAAAGAGATCTGAAAATGTGACTTTTGGCATACGTAATATATGGATGGTCCCTCACTGAAGCCCCATCTGATTTAGAGTGCGTGGTGGAGCAGTGGTTAGCGCACCAGTCTGCCAATTTTGAGGTCTGTGGTTCAAGTCCCGGGCGCGGGAGAAACTTTTCGGTTGCTTCTGCACCAAGCGCCCCCAGTCGACTCAGCTGTGAATAAGTACAGAAGAATGTGTATCATTCACGCGGTGAAAACTCACGAGCTCTGCACGGCGACAAGCCCGCGTGCAATACAACAAAACTCAAGCTCGCTTCTTTAAAGTGGCGCAAAACCTTTATATGACGTGTGCTTGAGGTTGCGGGAATCTTCTGCACTTGTAGAGCGCTGTTTCCTCTAAATGCAGACAGTCGTTTAAAATTTAGTTGCATGTGGAAAAAATTTGTGCGGCAGTCAAAATCTTTTGCGCGCAAGTATTATTTTCTCTGCGCGGCCGCGCAATTGCGCAGCTTAGAGGAAACGTTGCTCCGGGGCAATGATATGTCACAGATATTAATTAACGATGCATTTTTTGCTACTTTTAGTAACTGGTTTCACGTAATTGAATATTATGAAAGGACATTTGTTAACAGTTAAATTAGAATTGGTGTGATAGTACCTGAAATAAAATAACTGTTTAAGTTGAGTTCTCTATCGGTTCTTAGTTTAACGCTAATTGTCTACGCCTTTTTGTCGACGCTAATTTGCCAGCGCTATTTTGTCTGGCGCGATTTTGTCGGCGAACCATTATTATCTCCAGGACAGCGACCAAGTGTACATGCATGCCTCATCTTTCAATATTCTCACAAGTCGACTTCTATTATATCAACATCAAATGCAATATTATAATAACTCACCGATGAACGGCTCTATCGGAAACACAGAATCCCCGTGTCAAACGGTCCCCTCTTGAGGAGCCATAACTATGGTTATAATCCCTGCATCCAGGGTATAATCTAGGCCGTTTCCGGGGGGGGGGAATTGCTCTTTCCCGCGGAAAGTTCAAAACCCCTCGGAAAGTTTCGTATACCACATCAACTAACAGCATCCCCCTAGAGTCTAGATTAAACACTGCCTGCATCTCGAAATAGTCTAACGGTTATCAACAGCGGCCGTTCCACCATGGTGATGACTGGAGATCAGGGCGCGATTTGCGGGGGGGAAGGGGGGAATCTTCCCCCACTGCCAAACTGCATCCCCCCTACTGCTACATCCCCCACCACTACATCCCCCACTGCTGCATTTCCCAACAACTGCATCTCCCCAAGTTCGACATATCCCCCCCACTGCTCCAGGTCACAAATCGCACCCTGCTGGGGATGCATTCCTTCACCGAGCTTTTATTGCTTGCCAACTTGTTGCTAGGTAAATTTTTAAAAATTCAGCGAAAAATTGCCGATGATCTTTCTTTGCTTCTCAAACTATTTTCGGCTAAAGTTTGTAAACAAATTTGTGAAATATCTGCCAATTACCCTTTTCCCATCTCTTTCCATTCCCCCACCCCAACAATTTTCTATAAACTCATTTCATCCACAAACTATGAATTCCTGGAACCGCGCCTGGTTATAAATATCGATATTAAATAGGGCAATGAAATATCAATAATTATATAATAGAATGTCAAATAGCGATAAATTTGCATTGCGCCTATGACGACGCACACTCCACACCTTAAATTGAACCGTTGGTTCGCAATAGGGAAATTATAACTGTCAGCCATGTAAACTTTATGGATTGTTCTGAAGCAACATTAAGCAACGAAAGTGCGTGGTCTTCTATAGCTGAAAGCAAATATGATGGACGGTCTTCCACTGAATTCAATTACACTTATCCATTTGCAATTTTACTTATCAATACTCTATAAGAGCCAAAGGAAACCATAATTTAAGTAACCAAACTATTTGCATGTCCTGACGTTGGTCCTTCGTATCTCATTGTCATCTTCCATACTGTATATTTCACCATGTAGGATAGAGAATAGAGGTTGGTACTGGGTCCAACGTGTCCGCAGATTGCACGAGAGCCGAAGTGTTATGCACTAATTATTATTATTAATACATAACACATCGGCTATCATGAAAGGCTAGCTGTCTTTGAAGTACATTGTAGTATACTCGCCTGTCAAACCACAATAAGGGAGTGGGGGTCAGAGCCTTAACTAGGTGGGGCAAGGAGAAAGCTTCCCCGGTCGCGTTTTTGTGTGGGGAGGGGTAAAGGAAGAATCGATGCCTTCATTATTTTAATCACGCTGGGAGTTTTGCAGTTACAGTGTAAGCAACCAAAAACGTCCGCCGAAAGGTATTTCCAGTATCTATGGCAAGTAAAAAGTCATCACTGCTAACACTTTATTTATTCCTCAAAGGCAGTGAAAACTCAGAAAAGCAAAAAGGTCCGTCGCCTGTTTTTCAGCTTTCAGACTATAATGGAGGAAGGGAATTGATACCTTGCCCCTGGCGCCAAATACTTTCGTTACGGCTCTGGTGTTAGTTAAACTAACTGGTCCGTCATTTTCCAGTCGTGTATTTTCCATCCCTGCTAGTTTGTCCGTCATTTTCTAGTCCTGCATTTTCCAGTCATTGGTGTTTTGATTGTCCGTCATTTTCTTGTCCTGAATTTTCAGCGCTCCTTTCCCCATTCGTCGGCGCCTTCGATTTCCTGAGTGACTATCGACACCACAGAACAGCAGATAAATAACATTATAAGAACAGATTATTGTTGATGAGTTTCGTACTTTATGAGCGACCTTTCCTGGATGATGAGTCGATTCGGGCATTTCTTCAATTTTTCTGGAGGGTGGATGACCATTGACCAAAGGACTGGCGACATTCTTTTAAATCAAATTCATAGATTTAATTATGTAAACATTATTTAAACATTATTTATTAAACATTATTTATTTAATTATTATTAATTTTTTATTTAATTATATAAATTATTGTAATCATTATTTTAATTAAAGCAGTAAGCCTCCCTGTCCTCTTTTATATGATTTCATATATTTAATCACATGATCGATGGTCCTTCGCTTTCCGTCGTTCTCCTCCCGAGACCTGTGTTGAGCCGCTCCTCTCCTCCTGGATTTTTAAAGGATGTTGCATTTCCTCCTAGCATAATCAGATCATCATCTACCTTCCGAAGTGCGTCTACGAAACAGTTATACATCTAATACTAGTACACCTACTACTACACTTACTACTACACTACACTACTACTACTACTACTACTACTACTACTACTACTACTACTACTACTACTACTACTACTACTACTACTAGTGTATAGAAATCACGAATAAGTTAATAAAACGATTGATAATAATCTGATGCCCAATAATAATTATTACTAGTCAGGTAATTGCTAAAAAGGTATATAGTGAGCGAGGGATAAAGTCATTCAGTACGTGGCGCCAGTCGACAGTGAGATATTAGAAAGGAACGATTTAGGTTTTTAGGTTTTAGACACCACCGTTTTAGCGGCCGCCGATTCCTACAAAAGGAGGACCGAATCAATGCTCAGTGCCGATAGCTGAGGGTAGCGTGTGTTCATGAAGGGGAAGAGACCGTGAGTTCACCTTGAGATATCGGTACCAAGCGGTACCGACGGAGAAGGTGCAGGATACCGGTACCAGCAATGCCAACGACGGAGAGAAGGAGCGGTACCAAGTGGTACCAACGGAAGATAAGTAGAGGTACAGGCGGTACTAAGCGGTACCAGCCGCTGAGGTTTAATGAGTGGTACCAAGTGGTACCAAGTGAAGAGTTAAGGCGAGGCGGTACCAACAGTGGTACCAACAGTGGAAATAGAGTGGTACCAGCTGAGAAAGCGGTACCGAGGCAGATTGAGAGGCAGGATAGCGATATCGATAGAGCAGCGGTACCAAGGGTACCGAGCGGTACCAGGAGGTGGTACCAGTGATACCAGTTGAGGAAAGGAGGTGGTACCAGCGGTAACAGCTGAGAAGGAAGTGGTACCAGCGGTACCAGCTGAGAAAAGGAAGTGGTACCAGCGGTACCTGCAGTTAAGGAGGATTGGTATCAAGGGTACCAGGAGAGAGAAAGGCTTGGTTTCGAGTGTAGGACGTGGTACCAAGAGAAGGCAGTGTGTGGTACCGACTGATAAGTCGGTACCAACGACTGAGGCTAAGTGGTACCAACGTTACCGGACGCTAGAAGGTCGGTACCAAGGGCTGGGTACCAGGAGATTAAGAGGTACCAACGGTAGCGGGCGTTGGTAAGGTCGGTACCAGAGGGCGAAGGGAACGAGAGAGGCACCGGAGATAAGACGGTACCAGGGATATATATATATATATAAAGGGGGTGAGATAGCAGAGAGTATTGATAGAGATAGGAAGGCCTGAAATCCTAAGCCAAAAAGCCTAGGTCGGACTACCACGAGCCTAAGTCAGTTAATTAAATAGATAGATAATTAATTAAACCCTGTGTGTGAGCCGGTCTGGCCATCTGGTAAGAGCAATAGAGAGAGCTAGTAGCGAACGTCTGAGCCCGGTTTCGCCACACTACTACTAAGCTTTCTACACCTACAGCTAATAATAATAACAGGGTCTAGACAGTGGCGGCTCTAGGATTTGGCAAGTGGGGGGCCGTTGGGGTGGCAACTTCTAATTATGGGGGGCCAACCATTTGTTGTTTAATATATGTAGCATTAAGTATAGGGTGCCAACTGGGGGGCCACTGGGGGGGCCAGGCACCCAATAGGGGGCACGGGCCCCCCTGACCCCCCGGTGGAGCCGCCACTGGGTCTAGAGTGGGTCAGAAGGACCTGCCTTGTGTGAGAAGCACAATTTGTGAACTGCAAAAATGTTTAAAGTTATTAGAAGAGTCATAAACATGCAAAATATGTCCATCGCGTTTGTCTTAAATCTAATGTGTAAACTGTAAGCATGTTCAAAGTATTTGAGGAGTCATAAATATATCATAAATGTCAATCGTTTTTGTTTCAAATCTAATTTTTGAACTGAAACTGTTTAAAGTATTTAAAAAGCATAAATATTCATAAATGTCAATCGTTTATGTTTCAAATCTAATTTTTGAACAGCAAACTGTTTAAAAGTATTTGAGGAGTCATAAATATGTCATAACCGGCCAACTTGGCGCTGTGCGATCGGTTCCCCTCAGAACACCGAAGTTAAGCAACGTCTAGCGCGGTTAGTACTTGGATGGGTGACCATCCCAGGATCTAGCCGTGGTGTCGGGGGCCAACCAAGCCGTTCATCGCTTAGGCGTCGATAAATTGGTAGCAGCGTTAAGCTGCGATGGGTAAAACGTGGGTCTAGATAAAGTAATGGCAACCTACTCTAGATTAATGGCGTAAGCCACCAGCGTTGCTGCTTGCCTAGTAACCGGAGATCAGCACCGGTCTCTACGCTCGAAATCGAGTATGGGACTACCTTTACCTTTAAATATGTCATAAATGTCAATCATTTCTGTTTCAAATCTAATTTTTGAACTGCAAACTGTTGAAAGTATTTGAGGAGCCATAGACATGTCATAAATTTCCATCACGTTTTTTTGAATGTAATTTGTGAACTGCAAAACTGTTTACATTATTTGAGGTGTCATATTACGGTCATAAAATAATATAATGTCAGTCGTGTCTGTTTTAAGTCTAATTACAGCGCTTTTTCGAGTAGCTTCTTCGTCTATGTTTCCGGGTCTAGTTTTTGATCATGCTGATACGACTTACAAAGCGAGCTTGGAGTTGAGCGACACTGATTGTCACTCTCAGTCTCACGATCCACTTCTGACATGTCCGAGTCACTGTCCTCCTGAGTAGATTCAATTGGCTCGACAGGATCTTCCGCTTCACTGCTGCTGTCGTCATCAAGATATCTCATGAATGGAGGAATTTGTCTTCAACGTTGTATCTTCTATATTGATCGGTAAATACTGTATAATATTTCTGCTGGTTTTGATTAAAAAAATATTGTACGCATAAAGATTGCAAGTGGTGCAAAAGTAATTTGCGCTAAATTGCCTTTAGCAACAATTCTTCATAATTACTACACTGAAATTTTTATAAGTGATTAATCGTATGATATTGCAATTGTGTTACAACGCCAGCATCATCACTTTCATCATCTACTTCGTCAGGTTCTCTGACTTGAGTTAGGTTCCGGCTTCATTGTTTCCAATCCTCTCGATGCCTGCTTCTATGATTTATACCTACGCATACGTTTTATGAGGCTGTGCATCTGTCTTCATTATCCAGTCCAAAAGCATCCTGTCTTCTTTCGATTATATTAATTAGCAATCTCTGTTCACCACCATTTGTATTACCTCCTGGTTTGATTTCTCCTCTGTCGATCTGATCTTTACCATTTTCCTCCTTAGCCTCAATTTGAATGCTTCCAGCTTTTGTATTTCCTTTTTCTGTAATGTCCAGGATTCCGAGGCATATAAAATCGCGCTCCCAACCGACGTTTGTATCAGTCTTTTCTTTAGTTCTTTGTTTAGCCCTCCTTTTATAAGTTCTCCATTGTTCAAACCGGCTGTTTGCCATCGCTATTCTGATCAGGAAATATGCTCTCGTAACGTCAGTAGGTATATTTAACAAGCGTTTTTTGCAGTTGGCTTTCGTTACAATAGCTTCTTCTTGATTGCAGGTTTGCTATGGTTTGAATGCATCACTTATAGCGCTGAGTCAAACCATGAACAATGTTTCAACGTCGGTCAGCAGAGAATTTGTTACTTTATTGGATCAAAGCATCATCACAGCTGGAATGAATCGCATCAAATATGCTCCTCAGCTAACTTTTCACTGCCTATATTTCAAAATATGGATGAGCAGAATACACTGGGAAGCTATTTGGAACACTTGAAGTTAAATGGAACGACGATTTCTGCCGTTTGGACACCTGGGAGGATGAGACTATCAGACGACTGGACCTGGGTCAATCGCAAAAAATGGAATGGTTTTCGTGAGTTTTCTATGTACCATCATCTCGCCAATTCTAAAGTTGAATGCGCCATTAGAATAAAATAGACCTAAGCCTGTTGGAAAAAGCACTCAACAAACAGTTTCCAAAATAGGCGTTTTGTTGATTTTTACTTTCAGCTCCAATTGAACTTCCGTTAAATGGATCCCACGTGATCTTCACAGGCAAAATTCTATTGTTAACGGAAGATTCCTCGTTTCGGTCATGGTTTTTGTGTCAATATTCCAGTAAGTTGGAACTATGTATCATTCAGTGGCTAGAAACGCTTGATTTTGATGAGCCATTAAAGTAAATCAAAACTCAATATTTTCAAATACTCATAGCATAGAGTTGGCGTGCTAAAATAGCTTATGAATGATTTTAAAGCTTTTCTGGGGGGGATACCGGAGTACAGATGGCGTACGAGTCAACTTGTATCTTTCGGGATAATTAATTGTCATTAGACTCGCAGCTCTTTGAAGAATTCTTGCATCCACTCATTTCTAAATAAAATTATGCATATAAACAAATTAATTGATCATCTATGTCAGGTTTCTGTTGTACTCTGACAACAGAACCATAATAGTAAGCAGACCGGAGGCCCCAGCACCGCCGACATACAGTCTACAAATGTGATCCACTGGGAGAAAATGTACCATAAGTGGGATTACAGATTACAGGCCCGTACGAAGTGGGGGTGCAGCTGCACCCCAGAAAAAATTTAGAGGTGCAGAGCACCCCCGGAAGACGAGGCTGGGGGTGCAGATCTGCAACCCTTGGAATTTTCGACTAAAAAATATATGGGAAATTACTTTTTTTGCTTGTCGACTAAAAAATATATAGGAAACGACCTTTTTGGCTTGTCGACCGAATATGTGACAACCAAACACCTCGCCTTGGAAAATCTGCACCCCTGCTAAAAAATTCGTTCCGACGTGCCTGACAGATTAGCGAGAAAATGTATTTTTGTCTTGAAAACTGAAATTTTTCAAAAAATACTTTTTTTAATTTTAGACAGTATGATGTGTAGTCAATTAAATGATCATGTCTTTTTTCATCATATCTGCATCATTTAGTAAAGAATTTGTTCTAACATTGAAATAGGTAAAAAGTACCACAAGTGGGCTTCTGACTTTGATGCTCTTTTAAGCTTACTTACTCATTTCTACAAAACTTTGAACACGTATGAGCCTAAAACCAGCTGACAAATCTGCAATATCCAGCCATTTTGTTCCTTTCTTTGCTTAAAAGTGAAGTTTAATCTTATTTTGTGTTGTTATTTATGAATTATAACACTAGTTTATCGTTCTTTGTTTTCTATAATTCCTTCACATATTTTACATGTATAATCACCTTGATTAATATTATCTTATAAGTTTTATTGTTTTCTATTACAGATTTTTGTGTATATAGTTTAGATTGTACATTGCAACCCGATTATAAATGTCCTGCCCTGGTCTATCTCACTTTCGGTACCTTTCTAAATTACTGTGTTCTAATATTAATAATTCGATTTTCTATTGATAAATTATGAATAGTTGCGGATGAAGCTTTAGAGATAGTTTGCATATATGATAATTAATACTTAGATAAAATGTTAGCCGTAAATCTTGTATAGTTATAAAATTTTGAACGCTTTAATTTCATCAATAATAAATCTTCATTTGTGTCGAAATTTGAATTTGATAGGCATGATGTTTGGATGGTGGTATCTCTGAAATGATCAGGAATATTTCTCTAAAACTGTGCTGTGACTGAGCTAATATAACCTCAATATATGCAATATATGTAACTCAAGAACCCCACAAATGGTACCTTTTCTCCCAGCGGGTCACATATACATAACATTAAAGACTACGCGCCAATTATACTGTTTGCACACATGTTCATTTTCACATCCGATCATAGCTAATCGCTAAGTGCAGCTGCAATTACCGATTCTAATTGGCATTCAACATGTAATTTTCGTCAGCTAAAGATTACATTCTGCATAGTTTGCCTTTGACTAGACATCACCATCATAGTCGTCGTCGTCATCATCATCATCATTATCATCATCATCATCATCAATCGCTATGGCGATGCCGCAGTACGCTGTAGCAACTCATCGATTTCACGTCTCCATGCAGTTCTGTCTTGAATTAGGCGGGGCGCATCCTGTATTGTGAGCCCCAGGTCTTTATGCAGTCCTCCTTTATGGTGTCAATCCACTTTTTCTTTGGTCTACCTTTTGGGCGAGTGCCCTGTACTCGACCGTTCATGGTGATGTTGGGATATCTTTCGCCTCCCATTCTGTTTGACTAGACATAGGCCGATAATTAATAAATACTGAGGACTCAACAGTGCTTAGAAAACTATGAAGAACTTTGATCTGCTGATGGAAGATCTGAATGATAAACTAACTGAACTTCTTAGGAACAAGTCTCGAAAGGTTAACATTTGAAGTCCTGTACAGTAGAATAACTTTACAAATACAGTATGAAAATAAAAATCCTAGTCATCGCAATGTATCTTCATGAAACGCTGAAAAGTCCTTTCTCTACACTTTCTTGAAATTTTGTAATCTATCATTAAGAAGCTTAAGGTACTGAAATAATGGCTTATGCTGGTCCTGCTTATTCGGCGGAATCGGCGCTGGACTTATCATGGTCTTTAATCTATTATGTCTACAGTACAGTTTGACCCTGTCTTGTACTCTTTCTTTGTATGCAGCATTGTATACGAATGCATTTAGTACTCTTGCTGCTTGCTGGCATGAGTTGTGAAGTTGTAGAGCATCATCTTCTCGCGTAGCCTGCGGAGGGCGGTTGCGTTGCCTCGGAACCATGGCCACGGAGGATGGCATGACGCCACAGCGTGGTAGGAGGAGTGTTGTTGCTGTCCCGGCGAGGTTGATCAATCCACCGGATACTTGGTCGACCACGAGAGCGCCTCCAGGAAGGATCGGGACGATGACCGGATGACACGTCGAGATGGGTGCTAAGGATCCGATGAGCCGGGACATCCTCGTCGAGGCGGGCGATGTGGCCGAACAAAGCCAGTCGGAGCTTGATTAATAGTTCGGCAAGCGGAGACATTTCAGAAGTTGTAGCGCCGAGCAATATAGCGTACCCATCAATTGCGCAGTCATGAAAGCTTATATTAAAGAGCACCGCAATTTTATTGTTTTCAGATGGATCATGCAAGAGCAGCGATTACATCCCTCTCAAGACAACTTGCACTGAATGGCACCTTGAATTTAAGACATGGTACGAAGCAAGAAACTATTGTTTGCGCAAAGGGGGAGATCTCCTCAATCTAGCTGACGAAGAGGATACAGCAAATCTTAAGGCATATGTGAATAGCCTTCGTCAAGATATTTCTGGCTTCAAATTCTGGATTGGATTAAGAAGAATTTTTTGGATATGGCATTTGGAATTTCCAGGTAGTCTACCGTATATGTTGGCGTCTTTTTAAACGCACAGTACTTCAAAATGATTATTTGGTAGACGTCAATATAATTTTATTTCATTCACCATCATTTGTAGAACGCCTGATTCTGATGAGATAATTACGAAAAGGACTTTTCACTTGTGCAGTAGACTAATCAAATATTCTGGTAACTGAAGGGCGTTTATTGAATAACGCGGCATCGCTATGGCCCCGCAAAAACCAGACACCAGTTCTCGGGATTGAAATTATATGGGTTCTGTATTTCAGATCACATTATTCATGACTTCTTTAAACCGGCATAGGTCGATGAAAGCCGTTAGCTATTTTGGCTTAATTATTTGTTTCTCCTGTCGCAGTGCCTCTTGGGCGTAATTACGACGCTTACTAACAGTGCTTTGCTGTCTTTTATGAGTAAACGTAGTTCACAACCCTCATCAATCAATTACGACGCTTACTAACAGTGCTTTGCTGTCTTTTATGAGTAAACGTAGTTCACAACCCTCATCAATCAACCTCTGTCCGAAGGGTCCTTCCTTCCTTATATTGTCGTGCTGTCGTTCATAATCTTCTAAATAAATCACTCAAAAATGCCACTGTTGCAATTACTGCATATTAATGAAGAGATGAGTTTTAAGTCGTCTCAAAAAAGGACTATAGGATCCGCAGTTGCTAAATTACATACACTGGGGTCAAGAACATTCCAGAGGATATGGCCAACTGAATCGAAACCTCGTTTTAGGAATAAGGAAGTTCTTGCTGGGAGCACGCTGTGGAGACCTTGAGTTGTGGACCTACCAGTAATAGAGCTAAGAGGGTGTATTAGCTCTGATAGTAAGTATGGAGCGGTACTAATAAGATAGAAAGTGCAACTGCACTCCACACGCGAAACCTAACTCGGGCAGTATAAGGCAGCCAACGTAGAACAGACACCATATACTCACTAATGTGATCGCGTTTTGTGACACCAGCAATCAGATGAGATGAGTTTTAGGTGGATTACACTATCGTTTCAAGTGCGGTTACGTTTCCTGCTCAATCGCTGTTTGCAAATTTAAAGCCTTCGCTACTCAAAAATACGGAGTCAAACACATAATAAATGACCAGTGGTGTTAACAAGGACCGACCCCCAAGGACGAGGATAAGGACAAGGACCAACCCCCCCCCCCAAGAACGAGAATAAGGACGAGGACTTACCTCCCTAGCGCAAGGACCACAAGGACTGACCTCTAAGGACAAGGATCAAGGACAAGGACCGACCTCTGTTAAACAAAAAAGTCAGAAACGAAAAAACCAAAAACAATTTCAATTCGAATGATCGAATCACAAAATTAGAAAAGCAAAAAGTATGTTGTAAAAAAGTAAGTTGTAAAACATAATCTAGTCAACATCAGTGTTGCATTTCAAATAAACAAGTGTGTTCCAACAGCTGATCAGTCATGCGCGCACGATGAGGTCTAATTATGAAACCACTTTGTGAAAACACTCGCTCAGCTGGAGCAGACGTCGCAGGTAAACAAAGAATTCTGCTAAAGAATCAATCCCTCTACTGGTATTATATAGGAAACTCCTCAAACTGGTATTATAAAGGAAACAATGACTACACATTTAGAGTAACTCAAAGCAAGTATGTAGCCTAAATATAAATCCACATACTACTCTTAGCTTGTAATATAATTATCCGAACAATTGAAAATGGTATGCAAGTAATTTGGTCCTTATAAGGATTTTTCAAGAACTAAGTTACAAGGACCAGGACAAGAACCGATCTGCAAGGACAAGGATAAGGACGAGGACCGAGTCCTCAAGGACGAGGATAAGGAGGACTGACTCCCCAAGGACCAGGACAAGTACAAGGACTTCAAATTGGTCCTTAAGGGCAAGGACCAGGACAAGGATTAACATCACTGGTATAAGGACAAGGACCGACCCCCCAAGGACGAGGACAAGGACGAGGACCGACCCTCCAAGGACGAGGACAAGGACGAGGGCCTACTCCAAGCACAAGGCCACAAGGACTGACTTCCAAGGACAAGGATCAAGGACAAGGACAAGGACCGGCCTCTGTTAGACGAAAAAAGTCGGAAAGGAAAAAAACAAAAACAATTTCAATTGGGATCACAAACTTAGAAAAACAAAAAAGAATCTTGTAAGACATAACCTAGTCAACAGCAATGCTGCATTTCAAAGAAACATGTGTTTCCAACAGCTGATCAGTCATGCACGCACGATATGAGATCACTTTGCGAACACACTCGTTCAACTGCCAATCTCCATTGCTGATCCTGCTTTATTCCGTTCCTTTATAGACAATAAAACCTGTATTTTAGGATACAACTAAAGAATAATAGAAATTTTAAAAACGCATACGTCTAGTTCATGCGCTTTCAAGCAGGAAAAGGAAGTTTTGCTGCTCAACTGGTATTATAAAGGAAACAATGACTACACCTTTAGAGTAACTCAAAGCAAGTATGTAAATATAAATCCACATACTACTCTTACTTTTGAATCATAATTATCAGAACAATTGAACATGGTATGCAAGTAATTTGGTCTTTATAAGGATTTTTCAAGGACTAAGTTACAAGGACCAGGACAAGGACCGATCCGCAAGGACGAGGATAATGGACAAGGACCGAACCCCCAAGAACGAGGATAAAAACGAGGACTGACTCCCCAAGGACAAGGACAAGGACTTCAAATTGGTCTTTAAGGAATCCTTAAGGACAAGGACCAGGGCAAGGATTAACGTCACTGTAAATGACTTAACAATTTCACAGATAAATTCATAATTATGAGATTCTTGTGAATATATTGTGATGGCCCTATGTAAGGAACTCATATTTTTGGAATTTGCATATCATTTGCATATCATTTAATATGTCTGTTGTGTTTTAGTTTTTTATGCATGATTTTTAGAGAAACGTTGCAGACGACAGGAGCGGAATTGGCTGTGTTGGGACGTATCGGAGGACGTTTAACGAGGTCATGAAGTAGGAGCGACCTATAGGATAGGAGGAGAATTCGAAACAGGTCAACCGATGAATGCGTGATACGAAGAGGGAGCAGTCGCAGAGTAGAGTTGGCGTTGTGAAGCGGAAAGAGAAAGGCCGACCGAAAATAACTTCGTTTCCTTGGGACAGAGTGTTTATGTCCTTTTGGATGAGTGGACGGTCCCTGCTTGTTGGGGTGGCCGGACGTGGAGCCTGGTAGCTGGCTCATGGAACACCACTGCTCCATAGTTTGATCCTCATGAGAGTCGATGTTCAGGCATGCCTTCTCAAACATGGAGGACTGGAAGGGTCGGGTGCCTGCTGCTGAAGCCAGAAAGGCAGAAGGTGCAAGCATGGACACCCGACGGATTCCCAGACCCCCGTCCCTGATTGGAAGCGTTGCCTGAAACCACAGACTGCCAGAAAATTTAATATTTAAAATATTGCTTTAGCGTATTGGCGGAACGAGACGCAAGTTGACATTCAAAGGTTGCTGAGCACTCTCTCTCAAGAGCCTCGGCGGACCTCCACAAATCTCGACATTCCCAGAAGACAAGAATTTCATGGCAAATCGCCAGGACTAAAAGCGTTCGGCAATATATTACTGGACACAGTAATAAATTGTGCCATTATCTAGTGTCCAGAACTCGAGTTAAACTATATCGAATATAAAAGCAATTATCAACTTAATCATGAATTCCATTAAGACTGTTTAAAATACATATTTCAAAATGACAGGTTTATAAACAAAAGCTTTTTCCATTAAAATATTTGCGTCCCTGGATTCGACAATTCCAGAACCTCGGAAATACCGGAGACAATGATCGATGGAAAAGAACGCATTATATGAGAGATGACTCAAAACCAAACTAATTAGGGCCTAATCCTTCACTCATTTATTAAAATTCCGTTGAAGCCCGATGTTCTAAATTTAGTTAATTATTAAATCGTGCCTTGGACCAATAAATCATGAAACTGTATGTTTTCGCAATTATCACTTTTGGCAGGCAAAATCCATTTATTAAAAACCCAATTTCTCGACATCGGAGTTCTCGACTTTCAAATCAAATGGACTGTGACTAAAATCCATTTGTCTTAGTGAGACACACCTACTTTAATCAACATAGTCACATTCCAAAATACTTTACACTTCATTGCTTAGGCCTTCGCGTATGACGGCTTGGAAGCGTTCCAGCAGCGGGTGACCAGCGGAAGGTTGCACCGCAATAAGTACACAAGCCTTCTTGAATGGCTCAAAGAGCTCACGAGAAGGAATATGGCGTCCTGCTATGGTATTAATGGCAGGCGACTCAATGCCGTCTGCAGATCCGCAATGCGGCAAGACATCACATTTTCAAAAGCAGTGGACGTACTTAAGAGTGCGCCAAGTAAAATGGCATCCTCTTGACTGGTCTGCGAGAGCCGGTCCATAGCTGTTTTGGTTTCTGCTATGTTTCTTATATATATATATATATATATATATATATATATATATATATATATATATATAAGAAACATATACATGTATATAATGTAGATATATATAGCCTATCTATATATACACCTATGTACAAATTTATGATCGTTTGAATTTAATTCTATTATAATATGCTTTTAAACAAATGCCGATTTTGCTTATTTGTACGATACCCAGAAGAAGTGACATTCACAAATTGGTTCAGCGATTCCCAAATCCTCCAGTTGGATGAATTATGTATTTATGTTGATGCGTCTTACAACAAATGGAAGACATCATCTTGTAACGACACAATGTCTGTCGTCTGCCAAAGAAGAGGTACATCACCTGTATCTACAGCGCCTTTGAGTCTCTACTACAGACTACAGCGCTTCTAAATGAGTATGGCGTCAAAGTCCTTCCTCATGCCTTTTCTAAAAATGCCTCCAGTAGGGCCTATTAAAATTTAATGCGTCATGTTGCTTGCAAGATCACTTCTATTCCATCCGCGCTAATTTTCTTCCAAAATCTTTATGGTCAAATAATGTACGAACGCCTGTGTCTTCTCAATCTTTATCGACAGTCCGTAGCGCCTTGCTTCGTTGCTAAGTAATGAATGACGACAAATTTTGACTAATTTTATGCTTCTACATTTCTATTTATGTTTCTACTTAATACATTTTATGAGCTGTCGGAGCCTACTGAAATGGATTGCGTGGCGTCACATGCAATATCAACAAATTACTTGTATATTTTCGATTGCAAGTAATTATGACATACTGTAGAAATCAGAGAATAAATCTGAAACTTAAGGAGCGAATTAAGTCTATATGCATATTGTTTAAAATCACACAACTGACCTTTACATTGCAGCCCTGGAGAGTAGGCCTAATCTAGTATCTGCAGATTAGTGTTTCTACATTTTTTGATATAAATTGCTTAGCAAAAGATCTGATCTTCCTCAAAAATAATTTTGATATTTCGAAATTCTTATAGTTAATTATTAGAAAAGTTTTGAGAGTTTTATACAACAGTTGCAATAGACGATGAATGGCAGGCAGAGAAAAGGCAGATATAAAAATGGAAAATCAGCACAAGGAAATAATCCAGCAAAAGCATTACGTTCATCTATATGCATCCTTTGCTAAATCCAAAAAGTAAGATCAATCCTTAGGATGTCATTCTAATGCAAATGTCTCATTCAATGAATATTGCTTTATTTCTACTCTAGAGGCAATCGCGACGATAAATTATGGTATTTCAACGGAAATTATGCCAATTTCGGAGTCTGGATCGATAAACTACATAGCACGTCAGTTAGCCTGCATGTCTCAGTCTTTGAGTCGTAGAACATAACTTCCATCTTATTAGATATCGCATGAGATATATAATTTATCTCATAGTAAATATTTCACACTACTCTTATATTCAGTATTTTCTTTATCTTTACCATTATTTCAAATCGAAGTATCATTTTACAAATTTGTCAACACTTTTCAATTAGGATTATAAAAACTTGTATCCTGATCTAGAATCCACATTTTAAAAGAATGGTTTTAATAGTTATAAGTAGCCACGTTTTAAAAAAATAATTATCGATTTGATATTGTTACCCGTTGTAGTTTGGTCAGCCATTGGTGTATCTGTGCTCTTATTGACCTGTATCGGTGCAATTGTGATCACAGTGGTGATTGTCAAAAGGCAAGTCCATTAAATTATTAGAATGATAATGCCTAAAGCTGGGAAATTATTGCATACGGGCAGCAGGCAGAACTTAATAATAAAACAAGAAAAATCTGTCGGTTGTGCAAGTGACCAAAACTCTGTAGCCATTTTTTGGGTGTTGGTGTCCATGATAAAGGGTATCTCCTGGACCACCTGATCACAAGGTCAAATTCAACAATTATATCCAAAATCTCCCCCCTGCGAAAACTCATTTATCTGAGCACATTGGTTTGTCTGTTAAAATCGCTTTTCCTCATAAGTGCCACCATTTTCATATAAAAAGTCAAATTTCGTCAAATGTCAAATTTCGACTGGACTTGACCTAATAAGTCTCAAGACTCATATTCTACCTATGAATTGTTTATCAATCCCGCAGAGACTGCAACAACAATTGTGTATATTACCTGACTTTGAGAAAACGGTTACAATTGCTACAAAACAAATTAGTATATATATATATATATATATATATATATATATACAGAAGCCGTGTAAACGACAGAACGAAATGGAAATAAGAAACATAATATATACCGTAAGTCAGAAAAGCATGATGGTTATAGACATTCAGTTGCTTTTGGATAATTGCGTGTTGACATTGAAATTCTTGCTGGTTTCTGTATGCTACTGATTTACGACTTACTGTACTTTTTAAGTGCATAATTCTCTCCCAATGATAATAGGCCTAATAATTACTTGCGGTACCCTTCAGCTAACGAACAAGTAACCTGATGGCTTATTCAGTATGGCGTGCTAGATAATCCTTTAGTGCGTGCATATTATAGTGCTTTCCTATCAATGAGTTATGAACAAGTCCACAATAGTCATTTTAAATAAAATTCGGAGCAACTTGGCCAGATTAAGATACGAACCTGGGTAGCCTGAGAATCCATTCTAGTAATGAGGCCAATTCAATGCCTGTGAGCTTGATAATTGCATGGTTTCTGACAATTTCAAAGCCTGCTTATTGTCTTTATATCAAGCTTTCTTATACCAGGTCATGATTTCAGTATATTTCTACAATATTGCCACCACTTTGCATTAATATAGAGTACTAAAGTAGCAGGAATGGTTTGCAAATTCTAAGTCAGAGTTTCTGAGAATTTGGATCCACATTGTGTTCATGCGGCTTTGCTGAGATTGGAAAATTACAGAATTCTTCACATTATTAAATTGCTATTTGAATTGGTTAGTAATTTTGCAGCAGATGATTAAGGTTTGCAACTTGATGTTGGATACTATTAAATTTTGATCCAAAATTTATTTCATTTTAACGCTACAACATATCTTTATGTAGACAAATCTCTCACGCCCGCAGAGATACGGCAGTTGATAAACAGTATGAAGGCATGAACAAATCACCATCTGTTGACAACTACGATACACTTGATCATTACGATGCTATTGATGATCTTGTTGATGATAATTACGAGCCAATATGTGACGCTAATTATCTGGAACTGGTAGCAACGGATAACAAGGAAAATGTGGAAGATCGTCACAGTGACAATGATGCAAACATAGCAGAGGACCGAGCTTGTATGCCTGTCTCAGAATTTACTAACGTGTAGTCAATTATTTTGCTACTGGAGTCCAAGAAAACTAAAACTAAATCTATTGATTGGACTCTAATAAAAATGCATTCGACAGATAGCACCGATGGCATTTTAAACTTTCATTGCTATATCCGAGCATCTCCATTGTAAGCAGAATTGCCTCCATTAATTAGGTACTACTACAGAGGCGTAGCGTCCCAATGGTTACTAATGGCTCTAGCCATGGGCGGCACACACGATGGGGGCGGCAAAATTTGGAAGCGACATTTTTTGTGTTTGTAGGGTTGCTGAGGAGTTTTGGCGAAGGCGAAGGGGGCGGCAAAATGTAGAAGGGGCGGCAAATTCAGTGACGACGACCTTTTTTTGCTTGTCGGGTTGTGTCGAGGAGTTTTAGCGAAGGGGCGAGAAAATTTAGAAGGGGCGGCAAATTAAGCGGCGACGAGCTTTTTTTGCTTGTCATGTATAGTAAGAGCAAGTTGGGGCAGAATTTTTTCCAGGAGCCATGGGCGGCACGAGTGCACGCTACGCCACGGGCCTACTACAGTAGTATGAATATATCCGTAACCATTGAATAAGCATGCATAGGCCCCTATGTGCAGTTATTTCTGTTGCTTCCTTCTTAGTACACATTTCCATTGCTTGTTCTTATGTATCCTGACTATAATTTGTTAAATGACCAAAGATCAGTAATATGTTATTGGTTGATCGAGTGATCGATCAGTTGATTGGCTGATTTTTTTGGTTGGATGGTTGCTTGATTGATTGACTGAGTTGACTGATTTGATTAAATAGCGTACGACTAGAGTTACTCGACATTGCATATACAGATAGTTTTAAGATAACATTTTGAGGTCTTGTAACTGTGTTCGATGTTGCCTTTATTTCAGAATCGTAATTAACTCGACAACTTTTTTTGTATTGTTTTTCACAGAATCACAGAATGTATTTTGATAATTCTGTCAAAAGTCGCACAATTACTTTACAACTACAGCACCAATTGCATCTAAAGCCCCTATGACCTACCAGTCAACTTTTAACAAGTATTCGCTAAGTTAGCTAATCTACAATTATAATTAGGCTGGTATCTTTTTAGCGACTCCCGCTCTCTCTCTCTCCTCTCTCTCTCTCTCTCTCTCTCTCTCTCTCTCTCTCTCTCTCTCTCTGACGATGGGATGATCTCTGCTGTATCAAAATAGGTCCGATGGCGAGGGCCAAATTTTTCAAAAACGCGCGGGGATAGTCACTAATGGGGTAATCAATTGTTTACTCCACAGTCCACACAGGATCCATAAAATTTACGAATAAGCAGAACTCGATTTTAAAACTCAATACAAAGGCCATAATTTTGTGCTTTAAGTGTTACAACATGTCACAAGTTTGCGAAAATATTGATGAATGCTACAAAAGCATTTTAGGGTCCTACTTAATTTAACACTTAATTTTTGCTGCTCATTTAAATCGTCGAAGTCACCTAATTTTCATGAATACGATTATCATGCAACTGAATGATGCATTATTGCGACTACGAAGCGCGTTCCATCTAGTGAGACCAAGCATATACCATTCAATATTTAGACCCTTTCTAAACAGAATAAAGAACACATAGCAGTGGGCATGAAGTGTTGTAATGTAACCAATAGATGAAAATCTGTAAATACTTCCCAAATACTTGAGGCCTTTTGAGTATTTAAACACTTTTCAAATATCAATAGTTAAATATAAAAATTCAAATACTTTAAAAAATACTTTGTCGATGCCTTACTATTTGTGTTCAAACATCGCAGCACGAAGATATAGTAGTTTTATTAGATTCGGTTTACTATTCGCTAGGCTATAGCCTACTGGACTGTTATGTAAATTAATGTGAATGAGCTATCAATTAAATTTAAGTTGATTTCGGTACATTTTACAAGTTTTCCACAAAACGCAAGCGATAAAATTCTAGCATTTGATGTCAGTGATGAGCTTCGCGTATTTAGAAACAACCAAATACTAAATATAGTTGTAAAGTATTTAAATACTGTCTAAATACTATAACCTGTGTGAGTATTTAAATACTCTTCTAAATACTTTATTTGGTATTTAAATACTATTTAAATAGGTTGCTTAGTATTTAAATACTTTACAAAACTGTGGGCATGTATTCACGGTAGAGATGTCCGGTTCAAACAGTTTTGAGACCGCGGGTCATCCGCAGCCCCAATTTTGGATCCGCGCTGACCCGCACCCACAGAGAGTAAATAAGCTTTACTATAGTGTGACGAATTTATAAATAGCCATAGGTAAGATTTAGCAGGCCATTAATAATAATGAGCTGAGGACCGTCAGGCCTAATATAATAATGATAGATTTACCGAGTAGAGCAGTAAGGCTAAGAGATAAGCGATTAATGTATAGCGCGCAGCAATTAAAGAGCAGCGATGAGTGCGAGCTAGTGAGATGAGTGCACGCGTTAGTGGCCGGCAGAAATCGTATAAATAGCCGGTTCTGCCATAGATCAGGACCGATAGCTGAGGGCAGCGTGTGTATGAAAGGAAAGGTCCATGTAAGTGCAGAAAGGATATGCACCCTATGCACCCTTAGGAAGAGTGCACCCTGAGGTTAAGGAAGCACCCTTGAGATTAAGGGCACCTTTGGAAAAAGCACCGTAGGTGCGGTGCGACAGGTGCAAAGATATAGGAGCGGTGCGACAGGTGCAGAGATATAGGAGCGGTGCGACAGGTGCAGAGATATAGGAGCGGTGCGACAGGTGCTGAGCTATAGGAGCGGTGCGACAGGTGCAAAGATATAGGAGCGGTGCGACAGGTGCAAAAATATAGGAGCGGTGCGACAGGTGCAGAGATATAGGAGCGGTGCGACAGGTGCAGAGATATAGGAGCGGTGCGACAGGTGCTGAGCTATAGGTCCGGAGAGAAGTAAGGTGCACGGAGAGTGTTAAGGTGCACGGTGAGAGGCAAGGTGCACGGAGAGAGGCAAAAAGGATCAGGTGCACGGAGAGTTGAAGAATAGATAAAGGGACGATATAAGAGAGGGATTGAGTGTGTAGCATCGGAAGGAAGTACAGAGTAGTGCGCGAGGTACAGGTGGTAGCAAGCGAGCCTGAGATCTTAGCCAAAAAGCTAAGACGAACGACCACGTGCCTTAGTTGAGTCTAAACCCCGTGTGCGCCGAACCGGGCGGAGCCATCTGGAGTTAAGGAGGCGTAGGAACCTCGATAGGCCCGGTTCGCCACAATACTGTATAAGCCTTTTGCAGGTCACAGAACATAGGCCTAATCTACTTCAATTAAAGTAAGGTAAATCGTGTGCCGATGTTGTATAGAATGCGCACAAATGGACGTAATACTGTAGAACAGACGTGCCTCTGATAAGTCTTGTGTTGATAAAAAAATTAATCAGCGTGAAGCTATCATAGACGATGATTCAAGTTTGCGTGTAGTCGGTGCGCAATCGCTAAGGTTTTCCGTATGAATCTTCTTGATCAATTGTTCGTCGAAATGATTATCGTCTTTGCCAGCAGTAGTACGAAGCGAACAGCTACGATTGCAAAAAATTTGATTACAAATTTATTATGAAAGGCAAGGCAAGGCTGTCCGCAACCCCGCAAGTCTGTGTTCACGTAGCGCTTGAGACGTCGTGATGAAGATGGCCAGCCACTCTCCTGCCCCGTGACGGCCGATCCCCTCTCCGCCCCAATACTTTCATCTCCAATTCCCGCCCGTCACCGTGAATGGGAGGGTGCGGGCAATGCGACGGTGCGGGCTTTCTGATTCAAATTTTACACGGTATATATTTTTGCGGGCTATCCATCCGCGGGTGCAGACTATCCGCGGGGTGCGGGCAGTACGCGCGGAAATACGGTAGTCACAACTTTGTCCCATCTTGGCTTTTCAAAGCAAAGTTTGAGCCATCTAGAATAACTGACATTGCCGTGACTTTGCTGACTTCACCACGCGACGCCATTTTGTAAATTCCATTAATTCAGTGAAAGCATAGAATATATAGTAATGAAAGTTTTATTTTAAAAATAAGGAAGTAACTCCAGTTAAATTTAGTTATTGGCTGTTGCTCACACTAATAAAGTGCAGATAAGTATTTTGACTGTAAAATGTATTTAAAATACACAAAATACTTCTGAAACGTATATGAAATACAAAATACAAAATACCTTCTCAGTGACTAGCCTATAAACTACAAAATACGTATTTCAAATAGGCCCTACTTGTATTTCAAATAGCCTACTATTCAACATTGATTATAGGGGCCCGTGACTGCTCTGCTTAGGAGCCAGAAAATTCTCTCGACGGCCCTGGGCCTATTTGCTCTCAAACTGATCAAAATTCAGCGATAAAGAAAGTCGAACTGTCAATTTTCCTCAAACGTTGACCAGAAAACAAAACAAAAAATGCATTAAAATGACCAACACATGATCAATCATTTATGATAAATAATGGGTAAGATGATCACATTTTTAATAATAAATATTTTCCTTTTGCACGCGACTTTGTTTATTGATATATAGCAATTGTCTCAATAAAATAAACACTTTTCACATTTGAAGCTGCAGTTTAAATGACGTTTTCACTGTTGACAATTTCACCTAGTATTGCTCTTTCGCCGCTATGAGGTAAGAGAAGTTATATATTATTTGTAGCACTTAAAACCAGCGTTGTCCATGGGTCGGTTTTTGAAGCTAAAACCAACCCACAAACTTCCCAAACCATCCCAAATGAAATTCCTGTCTGATAACCCAACCCAGCCCGACGAAAAGGAGCAAGTGAGTACAATCGCGCGTTTAAAGCATAGGCCTATACATGAACTCAAGCACATAAAAAGTTTATTCAGAGTCGTTACTGCAACAATTCTGTACGTAATACCGATCGAACTAGTTCAATGCTTTTCACTTTAGATGCCGACAGCAGCGATCTAGCATCTGTAAAAGTCTTTCCTACAGATAAAAAGTCACGCTCTGACTGTACCGAGATGGATGATATGAAGATGATAGTGCTACCATACTAGTTTTTAAAGTCTAACCTCTCAGATTACGTTCTACATAACTTGCCATTGCCATTTTCGAGTGTAGCCTATAACGTACTGACATATAACGTCAAACAACGTGAATGCATCTTTCTATCTTGTACATTGCCAACTAGCTGTGGCTGGTGTAAGGAATGTGTTCAGACAAGTCAACAGCAACCGTCCACGTGATTTGATCAATCTGAATTGCTATGGTCCGGCATGTACAGACTATTGAATGCGTTTCCTACGATGGCATTCAGGGTAACGTGCGTGGCGCCATTGGGCGCATTTATTCAATATTACATAATACAAGAATCTAAGGCTATTGTCAAAGCAGTAAACAGAAAACCTACAGTGTATATTCCTACGTGTTCAAATGTTAGCATTTGCGACGTGTTGGTGATCAGTACAAATACAGTGTGAGGTAAAAAAAACGGTCACACACAGACTAATGCCCCATAGGATCCGGCGCTGATCCGATTTTGTGGCCATCAGCACATAGGTGACTAAGTCATTCATAGGTGGACAGTGGCCAGCCATTCTGCCGAGCTTATGCAACAATTGCATAGTCAGCTGGGGGGTTCAACCCCCCTACCCCTCCCCCTCCACGGCAACTCCAACACTGGTCTGTACGCTAGCATAATGCATGTGAATAAATACAAGATAATCAATAAATCAAATGATTACTCTTAATTGACTTAATTTACACTCCGCGTGGATTAAACCTATTAAGCATGCACTCTTCCGTTTTCCCGACTGTTCTAAACATAGACCCGGCTGTTCTAAATTTAGATCGTTGAAGACTTTCGATTTCTGGATCTTTTAAAATTGCTTTCTGTTTCATTTTTCAGAAGGCAATGCCGTTAAGAACTGTTAGGCTTTCACCGACCTGGATTCAGTCAGGCCGTTGTAGCAAAAGCATTGTCTTAGTTTGGCCGACTTTGACGAAATGATACATTATACCCATATTTAAAAGCTTCCTCGCGTGTAATAGATAGGTGCGCAACACGTTTCCGCTTGATAATATTTAGGCCTAAATCAGAGCCTTTGCTGAGATGGCGTTTTAATCAACACTTGGAATTCAAGAACTGTGAGATATGTTCAATTTCAGCAGTTTTCTTCTCGATAGTGATTTACATTATTTGATCAATAGCCTTATACTTACTTTCTGGATCAACACAAGTTAGAAACCGCCATTAATAATTATCTGAACTGATGTTATAACTGAGAAACAAACGTGTCCATTTACCATTATATGTGCAAGTCAACAAGCAGTTGCATGATTACCTTGATTACTATGCAAAACAGCAAGTAAGTAAGTAAGTAAGTAAAATCTCGTGGATTTCTATAGCGCCTTGGAAAGCAGCACAACAGTAGCTGGTTATTCTTAGGCGCTCAGCCTCTCTTAAAATAGCTATGGGGAAGGTGTGTGATCAGCCAGGCAATAGTCAACATCCAAAGGGCAGTGAGGCTAGGTTGATACAGCTATGGAGGATATGATTTAAGAAAAAGGAATGATTTAATTAAGCTTAGACCTGAAGACTTGAGGAGATAATGCAGAAATTATAGGAAATGAGGAATCAGATTTTATTGTTTGAAAGTGTCCAAGTCTGCGGAGGGAAGCTGGGATCGAGTTCCAAAGTTCAGGTGAGGCGTATGAGAAGGCACGGTTGCAAATTTTCAGGGATGACTGATTGAGTGAGCGTGACAGAGTGAGGTAAGATGATGAACGTGTGGGTCGAAAAGGCTGAGGGGTTAATAGTGATCTAAGGTAGACAGGTTTTGATGACTGAAGTGAGCTATATGTAAGTGTTATTATCTTATATTGGATACGTTCGGATATTTTAAGCCAATGTAATGATTTTAGTATGGGTGAAATATGGGAGAATTTAGGTGACTTAGTAACAGCACGAGCAAGTGCATTTTGTATTGATTGCAATTTGTTGATAGAGGCTTTGGGAAGGTTATAGTAGAGGGAGTTACAATAATCTAATTTGGAGTGGACTATTGAGGTGGCAATTGTGGAGGCAGTTTTAGTATCTAGGCAAGGGCGTAGGCGGCGAAGGTCACGAATATGAACAAAGCAGGCTTTTGATAGTTGGGAGATTTGTGATTCGAAGTTTAGAAAAGAATCAAATTTGAATCCTAGATTTCTAGCAGTTGGAACAGGGATTATTGTGGTGCCAGGAGCCAAAACTAGTTTAGGATTGTCAATTTTTTTGAGTTGTTGGGGCAGTCCAATTAAAAAAAACTGTCTTAGATGGGTTAAGAGCGAGAAGATTAGATGACATCCAAGCAGAGATTGATAAGAATGCAGATTCAAGCTCAATAATAGAAGCATTGAATAAAAGAGGTGAGAAGGAAAGGAATAGCTGAGTGTCATCGGCATAGAGTTGGTGATTTAAATTAAGGGAATTAATTAAAGATGAGAGGGAATTAATTAAAGATGAGAGCGGTGTGGTGCAAGAACGACTATGAAGGTTAATACTAATGCGATTATACTTTAAATATTCTAATCCGGTGTGGCATTTGTAGAGAAGAGTGGGACGTTCCTGGGCAGGGCAGCCGAGAGTATTTTCGGGCCTCTGTGCAAAAGGTAGTGACGGACCCCTGACAAGTGTCAGAATATGTTGATGACCTTTTTTGCTTGTCTGTCTTTTTCAGATAGAATTTCCTGGGCCCCTAACTGGTGCCAGAAACTGTTGATGCCCTTTTCTGCTTGTCGGTCGGGATGTTAGTTAATACATAGTCGGCTGATCGGTCCGGGCCCCATTGACATTCACCGGGCTCCTATGCTCTCATGAAGATAACCTTTTTTGCGTGTGAGTCTTTTTCAGGGTTCATGCTATTGTTACTACATCATGATCATCGGGCCCGGGCCCCCTGAAGGCCACCGGGCCCCTGTGCATTTACCCCTGCTCCCGTTCTCCCTCACTGTTACACTATTTACTTAAGATACCTCTCTCAAAATTAACGGTTTTCAACATTTACCGTCCCCAATCATCATCAAAATACTCAGCGTCATTCGTGACATTACTTGACGAAGTTACCTCTTTTGGGGCTCTGCGGTAATAACTTCACACGAATTCTTAATTACAGGTGATTTTAATATGCATGTTGATAAGAGTGACTCTACCCAATTCCCACAACTGCTCACACAGACAAACCTCGCACAACACATATAATCTTCCAACTCACACTTTCGGACACACTTTACACCTACTTATTACGTCTTCTTCTTCATCATTATCTCAAATTTCTGCAATTAGCCAATTTTCTCTATCTGATCATTTTCCCATCTTCAACATTCTAAGTATCTGCTCTCCAACTCCTCCACCTTTTGGCACCTACTCATTCCACCGCCTACTCATTCCACCGTCTCAACAAAATTGACGTAGCTTTGTTCTGTGACAACATTAAATCATCTGACCTAATTACTACCCCCCCCCCACTACCCTGCCATCACTTATCGACAAATACAATTCTGTGCTATCTCGTCTTCTCAATAAACATGCTCCTATCACCTTAAGACATCTTTCGTCTCACAACAACAAAACCTTTTGTAACTCTTTCATTAATGCCTTAAAGTCATTTCGCAGACGTCTTGAACGAACCTACCATAGAACACATTCTCCATCTGTCCTTTTAAATCTTAGTTCCGCCACAAATCGCTATCATAATCTCCTTATATCTGCCAAACAAGAAGTACTATTCTAACATAATTTCAACAAACAGCTCTAACCCACAAAACTCTGGAAAATTGTAAACTATTTTTTCCATCGCAAATACCCAAAACTTCTCCCTCAATCCATTTCCCTGAAACAACTTGCTGACTCTTTTGCTAATTTCTTCTCTGGAAAAATCTACAAGATTCGCATTTCGCAGTAACCTAAAGTTTACCACTACTACTCCAACCACCTCTTCTCATCGCCCACCTCTCCACAACCTCCATGGAATTTACCAGCTTCACTCCAACAACTGAAGAAGAGGTATCCAAACTTTTTCTCTTCCTTCCAAACAAGCAATGCGACTTGAATCTCATACCTACCTCTTTACTCAAACAGTGTGCCATCGTGCTTACGCCTATCATAACTAGAATCATTAACCTCTCTCTTACCACAGGCACTTTTCCAACTTCGTTCAAAAAACTCTTTTGTCACTCCTCTCCTAAAAAAGTCTGGCCTTGTGTGAGATCTTAATAACTATCGCCGCATCTCAAATCTTTCTTTTCTATCAAAACTTACTGAGAGTTGGAATTGAGTTCCAAAGTTCTGGTGCAGCATAAAAACCACGGTTGCAAATTTGGATAGATGATTGAGTCAGAGGACGAGGAGGAGTAACATGAGAGGAAGATAGATTGGATCGAAGATAGGGATGTGCGGGTATACCCGTACCCGCGGGTATACCCTACCCGTACCTGTACCCGCGGGTACGGGTAGGGTAGGGTACACATTTTCAGGGTACGGGTCGGGTACGGTTATAGCGCTACGGGTACGGGTATAGCGGCTACGGGTACGGGTATACCCGTTTTTACCCGTAACTTGTATATCGCGTTCACTTTGTCAGACAGCATGCATTTTACTTACTGAAAACATAAAGGAAATACATACAGATGACGTCAACTGACATCATCAGTAATAAATCTATAATGGCGTCCTCTGACTCCTCCAAGGACTCCTCGACCGAGAAAGTTCTTCTGGTAAAGTTTTGTTGTTTAACTTGAACTCTAATGCCTGCTCATAGATAAATTATATATATTAAATATTTTAAACAAGCCCATCGAGTCTTCTAGAAGTTCTAATCCATGTCCGACATTCATGTAGGCTTAGGCTAGCTGACTAGTTGTATTACACAATGTTACCAACCAGTAGTCCAGAATCCAGACTTCAGAACCCGGGCCTACTATTTGCCAAGTGGATTATCCTGATTCCTATGTACTAGAATTTATTTTTACTATTACTATTTTATTGTTGCCTCTCTATAGTCTCTAGGAACGGATACGGGTACGCGGGTTCGTGTACAGGTCCTTGTAGGCTTGTACCCGTACACGCACCCGCGGGTACGGGTCCAACTCCAACAAACTCCAAATTCCAACCAATGTCGGGTACGGGTACGGGTACGGGTACGGGTGCACAGCTTACGGGTACGGGTCGGGTAGGGTATAGCGCTAGCTGGTACGGGTAGGGTAGGGTAAAAAAGTTTTTTCACGGGTACGGGTAGGGTAGGCATTTTGCTGTACCCGCACATCTCTAATCGAAGATGATGTGGGATTATCAGATTTCATAGTCAGACTGGGTTTGATATAAGTCTATATGCGCAGTAACTTTTCTTAAAACGATGAAACGGATTATTGATCTGAATCAGTAAAACCCTCTGCCAAATGCAGTAAGCATGTACAATTGTACAATTATAACGCTTAGGCCTATATCTCTTTGCCAAACATATGGACACGCCATATGTTATGGCGTATATATATTTATTTATGTATTTATAGGCTTATATGCGCAATGGATTTTCTCGAAACGATCAGACGGATTATTGATCTGAATCAATAAAACTCCCAATGTAGTCTGCACTTTGTCATCCATTATTATGCGAAATCAGTCTTAATGTTTGTAGACCTATAGTCAAACTTTTCTTCCTGAAACATGACAACTGAACCAAGAAAAATTAAGACGGAGGATGTTCACCTACTTGGTGAAAAGAAAATATCCACGAATCCGGTGAAATATTCTAAACAAGGTAGATCTACCATTTTACTACTAAAGCCTACATGTTGTTTCATAAAATCGAGATCCTTTTATTTTGTTATAACGTTCCAGATGTAGGCAATTTGAACGAAAATCATGTTAAGGCAACAACAAGTAAATGACACGTTACTTGTTTCCAAATATATGTAACAATGTAACAAAATATTTGCATAGCGCCTCTTCTGAAGAATCACTCAGAAGCGCTCCCACCGCAAATTACTGTATATTGACAAAGAGATAAGTTTTAAGTCGTTTCAAAAAGAGGGCCATAGAATTAGGAGTTGCTAAGCCACGCATACTGGCGTCAAGAGCATTCCAAAGGATAGGACCAACTGATTCAAAACCTCGCTTCAGGAACAAGGAGGTTCGTGCTTGGGACACTCTGAGAAGACCATTGGTTGTGGACCGAAGACATGGCCGACCAGGGATAGAGCTAAGAGGATGGAGTAGCTCTGAAAGATAAGATGGAGTGGCACCATAAAGAGAGAGTGCAACCGCTTTCAACCCACGAAACTCAACTCGAGCAGGATACGGCAGCCAGTGTTGAACAGACATCATATATTGACTAATGTGATCACGTCTTGTGACACCAGCAATCACCCTGGCTGTCGAACGGGCAGAATTTGAAATATTATAATTGAAATTAGCTCCAAAATTCAGGTATAAGCCTATGTACAAAAACATTGGAGCAAAACAGCAAACAGTTCTTACAACGTTTCTGACTTATTAATTCATTTTATAGTTTTATATTTCCTGGATTTTGCACAAATTTAGGCTAAACCTGTGAATTCTATAAACGTGACAAGTGGCTGATGAACATTTCAGAACAAGGTCAATTGGTCAATTTAATTAGGTCTAAACCTTAATGATAATAGTTTTAGAAGGTTTGTTTGTGAAAATTAGACTGCTACATAGCATGACGTGCTCATAAATTCAGTGTTTCATCATTGTTTTAAATGTCTATAAATTTTTTGCCGTCCTTATTGCTCTAACGGACATAATTAGAGCGTATAATCATAGAGGCTCATAATTAAGCCACATGCTAACTGCTAGATTCCAACGCATCTGGTTCAATTGTTTAAAAATTTGTTTCAAAAACCAAAAAGGTGTCCTAAGAATAATAATAAGAGTCACGGAATGGTTCAAAATCAAAAAGGGTGCGAGGCAAGGCAAACACAATATTCCCACGCCTGTTTAATATAATAGCAGAGATGATAATGCGCGTTGCATTGGAAGGGTCCAAAGGGGATGAAGAATAGGAGGACTAACCATCAACAATCTAAGGTATGCGGATGATGTGGGTTTGCTGTCATCGAGTGCGAAGGAACTTCAAGAGATAGTAAACAAAATCGAACAAGCTAGTGCGAAATATGGGATTCAAATTAATATAAATAAATCAAATGTAATGCCAGAAAATGGGGACAAAATTTCCATCAGTGTGGATCATAAGATACTGGAACAAGTGGAAAAAATGTACGTACCTCTACGCTTTCATATCAGAAAACTACTGCCTAGAAAAGGAAATAAATGCAAGACTTACAAAAGGAAGGTTTGCCATCAGAAAAATGAAAAACATATGGACAGATGATAATAATAGCAGCATTTGATCAATGAAGAGAATAATAGAAAGTGTCGTATGGAGTACAACATCACATGGATGTGAAAGTTGAACTTTGAGAAAAAATACAGAAACAAATAGAAGCCTTCGATATGCACTCATTACGTAACAAGCAATGCATAAGCTGGAGAGAGAGAGAGAAAGAGAGAGAGAGGGAGAGAGAGAGAGAGAGAGAGAGAGAGAGAGAGAGGGAAACCAATGAAGAGGTTTGGCAACTGTCAGATACAGAAAGACGGGTCGTCAACATGTGCACAAGAAGGAAGCTGCAATATTTCTGGCACATACAGGAGAACAACAAAGCTGGGTCAACAATGGAAAGGACAATCCAGCAAGGAATGATGCCGGGAACAAAATTGCCGTACAAATTATTTTGCTATTATTTTAGAAAATTTGATTGCCACGATATATTTTTATTTCATGAAATATTTTGAACAAATAATAATATGTGACCCGCTGGGAGAAAAGGTACCATAAGTGGGATCACAGATTATCGGGAAATTGCATTTTATCTTGAAAACTTGAATTTTCAAAAATTACTTTTAGGTATTTTAGACAGTATGATGTATAGACAATTAAATGATCATGTCTTTTTAGTCAAATCTGCATCATTTAGTAGACAATTTGTTTTAAAACTGAGATAGGTAAAAGGTACTATAAGTGGGCTTCTGACTTTGACGCTCTGTTTAAGCTTACTTAGGCCCCTACTAATTTTTACAAAATTTTAATACGTGTGAGCTTAGAACCAGCTGACAAATCTGCAATATCGGGCGATTTTTGTTTGTTTCTTTGCTTAAAAGTGAAGTTTAATCATATTTTGTGCTGTTATTTATGAATTACAACACTAGATGTATATAATTTAATAGTTAAAATTAGTAAGCTAATTCTTTTTAACAAGGGTTGGAAGCAACATTGTCTAGGTCTGGCTCTTTGCATTTTTAGGTAATGCAGATACAAGATAATTTAGTTCCATTTTGTCATATCAGGGACGATTACTTATTTCAATAGCTTCTATTTTAGTGCTTACTTTCTTAGGCCTAATTTATTGCCTACAGTGCTTGGGTCTTTATTTTGACAACGTACTTGTGGAATCATTATTCTGATTCACATCGATTCTTTAATCAGATTCAAAACGCTTGAAGACGGACCTACCAGTGACAAACCCAACAAGGAAATTGGAGCATTTTGAACAGTGGGCGAACGATGAGCCGAAGAATTGCAGTGCAAGAATTTTGAAGGAAATGCAAAATTTCCAGTAAGCAACTACCGCGATTTAACGTAATCTTATACTTGTATTCTTGTATAATGATAATAATTGAGAAGTTTTACTTACAATTTTCATTGGTCAAATGAGAGATCTCGATACGATTAATCATTTCTATCGCCGCAGATCCATCGTATTTAAATAAAAATAAACTGCAGCTACTTGCGAATAAAATACTGTCCCATTCGTTTATGACATCGATGACAAATCTATAGAACATGTAACAAGTGAGATTTAACCCTCGCACCACCCAAAAGGGTGGTTACCAACCCTCTCGGTTTCTCCTAGTGTTTGAAGTAGGCCGACCATCGATTGATACCATTGGGTATTAGAACTGATGCTATAGAAGTTCATAATAATTATTATTTCTAAATTGTTATGCGACCTGATGAAATTATTTCAAGCTCTTTTAGTCACTTGTCAGATGTTTATCTACTGTACACAGTCTACACACATGTTGGCATATTCTGCGATCCTTTTCTACAGAAGTTTATAAGCTACGACTGTTTCACCGAGGGTACCTGGAGTGTAAACTATCCATATTTAATCCTCTCTAATTGAGTATTTTTATTAATTAAAATCAATATCTTTCTTATCTGTAGTGGAGTTATTATAAATATTTAAAAAGATGAGCCAATACGTGGTAGCTCATGTTTTCCAGCTCCTCAAAAATAGCAGTTGTTGTGCGATGCCCTATTATTAGTCTTATAGAAATCTTTATTCGCAAATGCAGATAACATAGGATAAACATCATTCTTAACTAGAAATTGCACATTCCGTTATTATACAATTGACAATTGATTTCTTAGGGATTCAATTCAAGCATTTCACGCAGACAGTCAATCGTTACTTTATCATAAACATCAAAGATTTTGCATTACAGCATGCTGTATTAATCGATCCAAATAATCAGTTTCCCAATACTAGCAACATGAAATATGAATTTAGTAGATCCTTGAATACAGGGTCCAAATGGATATAGCAATATACAGTTCTAGGGATAAAATAGATAATTAATTAATCGCGCTTGCTTAGCAAGTGTATATCGTTCAAAATTTGACCATTTTTGCTCATAATATTATGGTTTCGCTACCACAGAGTTGATGGATTTGAAGCTACTAACTACATCTTTAGACAAGACACAATTGAAATCTGCTATATTCTGGAGAATGCGGTTTCATTCCCTAAGGACGATCTGAAGCAGAAACTCGCGTCTCATTTGAAAATTAAACCTGAAACATTGAAGCTAACAGAGCTACGAGCAAGGCCAGTCTTCAAAGAAACAAACATCCGTCCAGGAGAAAGCGCCCGCATTGAAGAACACTTTTCCATGGGTGCCTTCGTTAAACTAGATGGTAAAGTCATATTGTCATCGATAATTATAATTAACTAGGTGTTTACCCGCCAAAAATGACGGGGAAGATTGGCTGTTTTACCACCCGATTTTTTGAAAATGCAATTTGCAATTTTGCGCAATTAATTTCCCTAACTGGCCGCCTTTTCCAGGTTTCCTTCAACCCAGTTAATGCCCATTCACATGAATTTTCTGAAACTTGATAGTCAACGTAAGTGTAATGATTTGGCAGTGTCGAACGACATGCAGTGCTTGATTCTCTTGTTTGCTGTGCTGCTTTTGCACGCCAAGCAACAGCCTGCTCCTCATTCTCACTTGATTGTCGGAAAGCTCGTGAACGCTCGACTTTTTTGTTTTGCACGGAGGGTTAGAAAGAGGAATAAAAAAGCTAAACAATGGTGCAAACCTCATCTTCTTATCTCTTATATAGCCCGAGATGTAGCAAATTCAAAAAAAATTGGAAACTTTCTCAGAATTCAAAACTTACGCGAAATTCGCCGATAATACTTATGTTCAAACATTGGGGTCATCGGGTTAGAATTGATAGATCTTTTCCAAATGTCAACCGATTTTCAAACTTTTTGGTTTATTTTGTTCCTCTGACATCTCTTTATAACTTTTCCGCTGACCAAAGTGGGGTTACCGCTGAAAATATTTTGCTAGGGGGCTTTAAAAAATTTTCGGGGAAAGAGGGTGATATTTTAGGCCGTAAAGTGGACTCTACCCCCACATTTTTTGTTTTGCACGGACGGTTAGAAAGAGGAATAAACAATCTAAACAATGGTGCAAACCTCATCTTTTTAGCTCCTATATAGCCTGAGATATAGCAAATTTAAAACGTTACATCAATCATTTCTGAAGAACGCTTTTCCAAAAATTAAAAAATCCCCAGTACGGTGACGGCGTCAGAAAATTTAATCCCCACTTGAGGGGTAAAATTAAAAAAAATATGTATTGAGGCTAGGAAGGAATATATATATATATATATATATATATATATATAATAACGGGGACAGGGCATTGGAAGAGGGAAGGAGGTTTGGGAGGAGGAAAGTGGGTTGTACGGGGTTTTCGGAGCAGCGTTGTGTAGGTTTGGAAACAGGGCTTGGGCGATTGGGGAAGGGATGGGGAGAGGGAAGGGGATGGGGAAAGGGAAGGAGAACGGGGGTTTGGGGCCGGGGCAGGGAATAGGTTGAGGCCGGGGCGATTGGGAGAGGGATGGGGAGAGGGAAAAGGGATGGGGAGAGAGAAGGGGAACAGGGGGTTTGGGACCGGGGCTGGAATGGGTTGGGGCCGGGGCGATTGGGAGAGGGATGGGGAGAGGGAAAAGGGTTGGGGAGAGGGAAGGGGAACGGGGGTTTGGGGCCGGGGCCGGAATGGGTTGGAGCCGGGGCGATTGGGAGAGGGATGGGGAGAGGGAAGGGGAACGGGGTGGTTTGGAGCCGGGGTCGGAATGGGTTGGGCCGGGGCGATTGGGAGGGGATGGGGAGAGGGAAGGGGGATGGAGAAAGGGAAGGGGAAAAGGGGTTTGGGGCCGGGGCGGGAATAGGTTGGGGCCTGGGCGATAGGGAGAGGGATGGGCTGAGGGAAGGGGGGACGGGGAGTTTAAGCTGCAATTAAGACGCTTCGTTAAACGCTCCGGTTTGATTAAACAATATTTGGTTGTCAATGACAACAGCGTCTTGCAATACCCGCCGTGTTGCGGACGGACAGACGGACGGACATCGAGAATTATATAATAAGATTTTACCTTAATTTCGCTGAGTATTCAGGGCTAAGAAAAGTTGACAATAGAAGGTGGCAGTAGCCTTTGCTCATCCGATGTCGTAACTGGTCGTATGCCCAAACATTTGGGGCGGCCCTTACCCAATACCCACTTCCGTATATTTTGAAAAAAACGAAGCATTTGGTCCTTCAGAATCACTCACTAAATTTTAATTCTTAGAGGCTTAATGTTACACACCCAATGAAGATCTCTTTTGAACACGTCAAATGTTATTACTTAATAAGCAATATTGCTTTGTTTCTTAACAGGAAAAGGTATCCACGCATTGATGTCTGGGCATGGAAAGAATCCGGGAGATACGATTCGACATGAGAATCATGCATTAGGACAGGTAATTGTGTCTCTGACTTCTCCAGGACCAAGCAATCCCAACAACGACTCTCCGGAACAGTACAGAGATATTTCTTTGGCTCTTTTGAATGACCAGACAAACAATCTCTCGACCATTACGCGCGCTGATGGCACTACCCTTCGTTTGAATAAAGATCCTGGAAAGGCAGAAAACGAAATGGAAGTGAGTCTCTTTACAAGCGAAGGAAGACGAGGAAGAATTGACAGCGCAGAGTACGTTAGACGCGACCAACGTCAGGGCAAATGGTACAAGCAGATATCTGTCGTGAACGAACATGGGCAGCCTATTCATCGCGAGGGCGAGAGCGGAATCTTGATTGTTAGCAAAGCGCCTAGTCTTCATCAAAAGGGTGCGTGCACAGAGAACACAGTTGCTGCTGTCGGAATGCTGGTTGCTACCGAAGAGCTGCCGGTCGTTGAAGAGGGAACAGCCAACTGCGTTAGTCTAGCTGTGCCGATGATTACAAGCTTCGAAGATTTGAGAAAAGATCCCTACTGTATTGGGTCAGAAATAAAGTTTCTTTAGAAAAATCACGCCATGATTGTCAGCATTTCTAACAAGCGTTTCGATTTCTGACGCTTTAACTATCGAAAATATCGGATACATGAGGAATATATATTTAACTAAGCATTTTCCCTTTTGAATTTTCTAAACTCGTTGTTAACATTTTGGAAGTAACTGAAACGTTTATGGTGTTGTTCCAACCACTAATTGATCATGCACTGGTTTACATTTGGAAAAAACATTTTCTGCTGACCTGATTATTTTTACTGCTTTTATCCCAATGAAAGGTGCAGGTTCCAGATATGAAGTAAAAATATGCAATATTTAAATTTTTTCGCAAATAAGGAATTAATAATATTATTAATTATGTAAATTTCATATAGCGCAATACGCATAGCGAAGGCTAATGTCAAGAGCGCTTTACAAGGGACCCTAATAGGAGATGCTAAATAAATATGTCTTAAGGTTCCTGGCGAATAGTTCAGGAGATGTCGCTCTAGTCACGTCCGCCGGCAACGAGTTCCAAAGCAAAGGGTTGCCCCTCAAAGCAGACCGATCCCCAAATGTCGACGTCGTAAACGAGGGTAGAACAACCAATTGAGAGCGGCTGCTTAATCGAAGCTGCGAGCGCCGACCAGACGATTTGGGTTTACAGACAAGAGCCGATAAGTAATCTGGGCAGAAAGGGACATTCAATGTCAGAAACGTAAACCAGCAACGTTTAACGGCTACACGCTTTTATGTCTTATTAAAGGAGTTAAAATCAAATATCAGAGATAATAAGAAATTCTGAAGAAGAGATAACACGTAATATATGTTATTCAAGCAAAAAACGAGTCTGTTGTCTAACCAAGAGAGCAATAAGAGCAATAACTAGTTATTTAAATTTTGTATGTTCTGGTATCGTGTCCCGTCAAATGCGCGTCAGACATCAGCGCACCAACATTTGCGCGCCGACATTTACGCGATGATTAGGGTTAGAGCTACGGATAGGGTTAACCCGATCCTCTAAATTTATAGCGCAAGTATTATATTGGAGCGTAGTCCTGTTTCACTCGAAATACGTACTTTTGTCGGTCGCGCATTCGTCGATTTTACCTTAGCACATTTGTCGTCGCGCGAATGTCGATCACCAAATGTCGGGGCGCAAATGTCGGAGTACCGAACAGAGGATAGCTGCATTGTCCTATACTCCTCTATACCGTTTATAGTGCGTGTCTATTCTCTCTCTGCATCTGCAACGCTTTGGGTGTCTTTTCTATTGGAAATGCTCGCTAAGTCATAAATAAAATAACCTGAATAAACAAGGAATCTGTGTAAGGTAGTCCAAATTTTTCGAAGGCCTTCTGCAATTTGCATTACAACTTCGTATCTGCTTCACGCAGGTTCTTCAATTGGCATCGACTTGGAAATTCATTGTAGTGGCCTTAAACACAAGGCATATTATCAAACTGTCTTTCATAATATATTTAAGTTTATCAACCAGGATAATTTTTACTCTAACTTGGAGGGTTTGATCCATGAACAACATCCTAGAAATCTATATATTCTATAAGCTTCCGCAGATTGTCAACGCAGAGATATGAGTTATTATACAGTAACATGTTTAGACCTATACACTGTAAGTTATAAAAGACAGTGGATAAGAGTTCGGAAAAGGGAAGGTCAAAATCGAAATGCAAGCATCTTGAACACTATAACACAGCTCCTACCGTATGCAGCGAAAAATCACAACTGCATTCAAAATAATATTAGAACCAGCGTTACACATTCTCTTCAGTCACGGCCTCCAACTGCGACGATCTACCTGCTTCCGTGTCATCACCTGCTTCTTCAATCTTGTCATAGACTTCTGTCTCCACCGGTACCAGATAAGGAGTATCTGCTATCGGGACTTCTGTATCCACCGGTACCAGATAAGGAGCATCCGCTAGCGATTCGTAATTGCCATCGCTGTCAAGATTAGCGATGTCTTCGTAATATCCATTGTCGGTGTCTATATTGTCGTAATCATCGTAGGTTCCACGAGCTGAGTAAGTCGGTAGTTTTTTAAGACCTTGGTACCATTTATCGTCTTGTGTGTTTTCTCCAGCGACAGATGATTTTCTACTCAACAATAATATCACTTCAATTGAATGGCTACCAGAAAGTTTTGCTAGCTTAGAAATATAAAGAATCACGCTAGAAATACGTTAAAATCACACTACAATAGCAGTATAAAGTAAGTAAGTAAAGTGAAATCTCGTGGATTTCTATAGCGCCTTGGAAAGCAGCACAACAGTAGCTGCTTATTCTTAGGCGCTCAGTATGCACTGTAGGCTATTATAAAAGTTCATATTTGCATCAGCTAACAAATATTTACATTTTAAAGTCATAAGAATGTGAAACTGAAATGAATAAAGCATTACAAAATTTATCGTTCATGCATATAGTTAAGCCTACTTGATATTATAAAATGTTGGCAATATGTTTTTCGTGATGCCTCTATACGAAAGACACGTATTGTTGTGCGCGGAATTTTACAATGGAAACCACGTTTTAACACACTTATATTTCCAGAGCCAACTTTATTTTTCAAGTCTAATTATTAACTGCATCTCTAAGTTTCGGAAACGTGTGCTTTCACAACTAAAAACGCCGCAATATCAATTTAGGCCTAGCTATAGGGCTATGGATTTGAGCTGATATAATCAAAACAGTGAATAAATTTAAATACAATATAAATAAATAAATAAAGCCTTCATTATATATACAGGTCCTAATATATAATATATAAATATATATACAGTACATATACATTATATATAATATGTAAAATTTAAATAAACTTAAATCAAACAGTAAATATGCAAATAAATGGGCAAATAACTATGAATGAATATGTAAATATGTAAGAAAATAAGTAAAGGAATTCAATAAAAGATCAGGTCGGCGCTAGCATGAAGTAAAAGTGAAAATTATTTTCTAATTTTCTAGATTGCTAAGGGTATGGTGCAAAGCAAAATCACTACAGGATGTGAGCCACAGAGCTTTAGGCATACAGCAACAAATAACTGTACTACAAAGATATACCATCAAACACCAAAGACACTGAGCTCCTGGATATTAATGCCAATTTGTTACCACAGCATAGCCAGTAGTTCTCTGGCATCTTTTTGACCAGCAAATTGTCGCAATTACAACAAATTTAGTCTAGTTACCTCTTGACGATCAATACAGCGATCGCAATCGAGGCGATGCAAAGTAGCGCAGCAACACCAATAAGTGACCCGACTGGAAAGAAACAGCACTAAAGTATTAATGATTAATCATTTGTGACGTTTGACTAGCAAGAAGAGAACAGAGAACAAAGTATACAGGCAGCCTAAAAGATGTGACTAGAGCTAAATACAACATCAACTGATAAGAAAAGCCAGAAACAGGAAAGAGTGGAAATCCATGGTCGCCGACGCACCAATACATGGCACGTGAAGAAGATATGTAACTACGCTCGTCAAGTACTGTGATTAACCTTACCGTTTTAAAATGTAACTGCGATTTTATAACTCAAAACTTCATAAGACAATAAATGCCTGCCGTATGATCACAGATTATAAACAGCTGATCTCTCTGCTATGCTTAGTTTACAATGGACTATCGTTTCACTTGTACGGTATGTGTATCCAGCTTTGTACTGGCCATATAGTGGATAGTGGCATGAGAAAGTTCTTTGATCGTTTGAGGGTAAATAGGCTTCCTTGGCCCACGAACCGTGTATATATTTTTAAAAGTAGCCTGTCATAATTGGCTCTATTAGTGTATCCAAAGAAATTAATCATAATCATCACAGTTTAATTATAATTAAATAACGGGCATGAATGGTGCAGCTGTGACAAATGGGTCCCTGAGGTCAGGCAGTTTTTCGTACACCGTCCGTCTTGTTGTTTCCCACTTAGTTACTTCGTTACTCAATACTCAGTTCCTGGGGGTTGGATGTGGAGTAACAACGATTAATAACTATGAGCATCAAGAAGGTACTACAAAAACATTATTTATTTATTTATTTATTTATTTATTTATTCATTCATTCATTCATTCATTCATTCATTTATTTATTTATTTATTTATTTATTTATTTATTTATTTATTTATTTATTTATTTAATCTATTACTGTTAGTATTGTTATTGCGTATCGAAAATCTTTCTCGACTGTTTATAATCATATCCTGCTACTACTTCAAACAACTGGGAGTCATTTGCTCCTGCTTATACTGTATCATGTTACTACAACACAGCTCTGTACCGATTCACCCCGGCTAGCTTTATTGGAGAGAAGGGGTGCGGAATACCCGGATGAAAATGTTGGGGATGCATACCGTTGGCCTTCGTTGACTTAACGCTTCGACTAAACCCTATAATATTTAGGTCCTTCGGAAAAAGAATTCTGATTGGCTGCAGACGTGTTCAGGCTGAGTTCACCGCCTGCAACAGTCAGATAGCAGTCTATGATACTGTTTTTATTTCAAGAGGAAGTCTGAAAGGTCAATTGCAGCGAGTAGCTTTGATTATTTTGAATGCATTCTCGCGGTTTATTCACTTCAGGCTGGATGAGCTGTCTCATTTATGCCGTCATTGCTTCAGAGCGGACTTCCAAACTCGACCATATCTGAACTGTTACCTATTCAGAACATTGCTGTTCGCCTTAACTGACTTTCTCTTCAACTATTAATACCTAACTCTGCCTTTTAGGGCCGACCTATTTCCAATCGTATTCTATTTCAAGTGTCACCATGGTTTGAAATGTTCTCATTGTCAAGACTCCGGCCTAAATATACTGTTTGCTCCTTCCTCCTTTCTCTTCCACTCCTTGTGTTCCTCTAAGTGCATGTAACATGACGATGGTTGATCTTCGTGCTCCATGCACTCGCTCTGCTCTTGCTCGCTACCGTTCATTACCACAAACAGCGCGTTCTTCTGGAAATAATAACATCCTAACGCCAATTTCATATAAAGGCCATTCGTTCTTTTCATTTAATTTATATTCTGTTTCAAAGATTAATTTCTTCGCCAGAGACACCAAAGATAGGCCAATTCAACGTTTGTGAGATGTTAGTAGAAGAGCCAGTGGCATGCGCTAAAAGAAGAAGAAAAGGAAGAGGAAGAAAAACAACAACAAGAACGAGAACGAGAACAAGAAAAACAACAAGAGGAGCCGATAAACAAATTTCACAACTATATAAAAGTCTTAAAATAATTTTGCCAATGCATGTATGTGCTATTAAAAACTTGAAACGTCATAGAGTATAAAAGTGTCACCAATTAACACTAGTTTTCTTCGTTACCTGTATTTTCAGAATGAGACAACATTCGCAGCTCACCTTAATCTTTATTCTTCAAGAATTAAGATGTTTTCTGATCAAAATTTGATTGTTGCTCAGCGGGCCTACTGTGAGCTTACAATTACCAAGTTTGTCGCATGCAGCGTATTCGGTTGTCCTTTGTTGCCAGGGTCTCCGAGAGGGGACAGGGGGGCAAGTGCACAGGGGCCCGGCGGTCTGGGGGCCCGGGCCGATGATGAATATGTATAATTAAGAATACTACGAATAATAACACAGAAGTAAGGGGGCCCGGCATGTTAAAAAAGTTGACAAGCAAAAAATAGGTCATCAGCTAATTATGTGATGTAAAAAGGCTGACAAGCAAAAAAAGGTCAAGAATTTTGTAATTTTGTTTTTGCACAGGGCCCGGAATGTTTTTCTGCACAGGGGCCCGGAATTTCTCTCGGCGGGCCTGTTTGTTGCATATTGCAAGTGAAAGTAAAAATATACTGTATTATCCTTATAGCTAAAAAGTTTAAACTGACTTGTGACGTAATTTTCCCCATCTGGCTGAATATGCTTCGTTGCCTCAGTGGAAACTGCCACGAAGTCAATCGGCTCAATGGTCTCTGGAATAAAAATTAGAAAGCGTTTCATATCTAATGCTTCAATGTCTTCAACCATAGATATTTTTCTCCGGAACTTAACAATCGACAGACGACAAGACAGATTTTTGAGACCAACTTCGCAACACGTTAAACATAGAAATTGCGTGTTTGGAACAGTATGTCTAAACTTATTTCAGAATGGATGAGGGACGACGCCATTGTAATATTGTGTACCTCTTCTTTGACAGATAACAGACATTGCTTCTTTGCAATCCGATGTTTTCCAATGCAGGTTAGAAGTATCGATGTAGATGCATAATTCTGTAGGTGAAAATCTCTGGTAATCAGCAGGTCTGCCCCAGTTCGTCAATGTCACTTCCTTTGGCTGTCCTATGGACAAGACAACTCAGTCTCAAGTTCACAGGTATCAAATTATGCTACCGAGGTGAATGAGCCCTATGAAAATTCAAACTACAGTGAAAATATTACACTAAATGCTACATAGTGGTAAATTTAAATTGCCTTAATATTGCAAACATCCTGATGCTTAATATTCTCTTTAATCTCTATTGCGATCATAATGTATAAAATATTAAAGGAATAATTCAATAACTGATAGGCTTAGATCTTCAATAAGTTCAATGTCATCCGCTCGGTTAATATATCAATCGATTTACAGTAGACGTATCTATCCAAGATTACAGCTGCTAAATTGTTTTAGCTACCTATGAAGTTTGACTTCCAAATCCAAGATACTCTTCGTAATCCAATCCAGAACTTAAAGTGAGCGACACTTGCGCTATTCCCTTCTGCTATGCCTTTGAGTCTTTCAAGGTCTTGCAGACTGATGGAATACAGGAGGTCACTTTTTTTCAATAAGCACGCGTTTCTTGCATCAAACCATGATTCAAGTCTAGTGCTCATTTCAAAGCAGGTTTCACCCAGAAGGTATATTTTATCATTTGTCTTGCATTTATTAGCTACAAATAAACAACCATTACGTCTGACTGCTTTGAATCAACAAATTTCTTAAATTTCTAGTCATAATAGACGGAAAAGATAGAATGTAAGAGGAAAATATGAACCACTGAATTGATTCAGCAGAGCGTCATGTCTATTGTTATGTGGTCACTGAACGGCATGGCTTTATCCAAAATTGCACCCATTTTGCGGACGGATGCACTTTCATTAACTAGGGTGCTATCAAATTGAATAGAACTAGTGAAATTGATTCTTTGAGATTTGATTTGGTTCAAAGAGGAAGAAATGGTTTGGTAACATTTAATCACGCGACAGGTAGGCCTAATCACGCGACACTTAATCACCAACACTTAATCACGTGGACACTTAATCTTCTTCTTCTTTTTCTTCCATCATTAATGATGACGATAAGTTTGATACGAGCTGACTCCAGGTCTTCCTGTCTCTTGCCATGTGTGTTGCTTCTTCTAAGTTCAGATTTTGTTTTCCGACATCTTCTTTTATATTATCTATCAATCTCTTAGCTTGTCTTCCTCTTCTTCTGTTTCCCTCAATATGACAGTGCAGAGCTCTCAGAGGCAGTCTTTCTTCTCCCATTCTTGTCACATGTCCAAACCACTGTAGCCTTCTCCTTCGGATTTTGTCTATTGCCGTGTCTTTCATATTCGTTCTTTCTCTGATTTCTTCATTCCGGATTTTATCTCTTCTTGTGATTACTAGCATTCTTCTTAAACATGCCATTTCGAAGGTAAGTATCTTTCTTTCATCCTCTTCCTTCATCTTCCAGCATTCAGATCCATACATTAAGATCGGCAATAGCATTGTCTTGTATACCATAGTTTTTGTGTCTATGGTTAACACTGGTGACGTCCAAATTTTATTTAATTTCCCAATTGCCGCGGCTGCTAGTCCAATTCTTCTCTTTATATCTTTCTCGCAATTTCCATCTTCTGTTATTACCCCTCCAAGATATGAGAATTTCTTGACTTGCTCTAGTCTTTCATTGTTGAGTAAGATGTTACACGTTTTCTCTGTTTTTCCTATTGTTATTTTCTTATTTTCTTAGTTGATTCCTTATTGATTATTAGTCCAAACCTCTTACTGCTGTTGTTTATTTTATCTGTTAGTTCTTGCAGTCCATCTTCTGCCTCTGCCATAAGGTCTATGCCATTTGCAAGACGCAGGCTATTTAACAGTTTTCCGCTTATCCTCACTCCGGCGTAGCTCTCCTTTAGTGCTATTTGTATTATTGCTTTCAGCAGTAATATGAATAGATACGGCGACAAATTGCATCCCTGTCTGACCCCAACTACAGTAGTATGTTAAACTACTCCGTCAATTCACCGTCTATCCTCATAGCACTTTCACATTTGTTATATAAGTCTTCCAGCAATTGTACAAGATATTCTGGTATTCCATAACTTCTTAATACCCTTTACAGACCCTTTTGCCACACACTGTCGAAGACTTGTTTATAATCTATAAATTTGTTGTATAAAGTTCTGTTTTTATCGCAGAATTTCTCCGCTAGTTGTCTCACCACAAACAATTGGTCTATCGTCCCTCTGTTTGCTCTGAATCCAGCCTGTTCTTCTGCAATAATTTCTTCTACATACTTTTTGAGCTTCTTTTGTATCATTCCTGTGTATATCTTCCCAGGTATGCTCAGTAGACTAATGGCACCATAGTTGCTGCATTCAGTTTTATCATTTTTCTTGTAAACCGGTATAATAATTGCCCTCCCCCATTCTTCCGGGCATTTTCTTTCTGTGTAAGCTATATTTTGTTACATAATGTATGTAGCTATTTACTGATGTCTCACCTCCGGCCATGATCATCTCTGCTGTTATAGTGTCTGCTCCTGGCGCTTTATTTCTTTTTAGATTTTTATCTCTTTCTCTACATCTTCTTTCATGAAATTTTCCATCTCTTCTCCTTTTACTGCTTTTGGTAATTCTTCTAATACTGTTTCGTCCACTGGGTTTTGTTTATTGTACAGGCCTGCGAAGTATTCTTTCAATCTGTTCATGACTTCATCCTTCTTTTCTATGATATCTCCTTTCTTATCCTTGACATTCATTATCTTATTTGTTGTATGTCCACATAATTCATCTATAGTTTGAAATATCATTCTTGGGTTGTGTCATCTGTTGTGGTTTTCTATTTATTTGCATTTGTTTCACTTAATCACGCGACACTTAACCACACGACACTTAATAACACGACAGTTAATCACTGGACAGATAGTCACGCGACACTTAATTACCGACACTTAATCACCCAACAGTTAATCACGCAACAGTTAATCACTTGAAAGTTAACCACAAGTACATTACTGTTATTATTTGAATTTGGCCGACGGTGTTTGTTTATATGACATTAGGCTATGTATATCTTCCCGACCCGCCTTTAGTTACTTTGCAACGGGCGGCACCCAGCTGCTTTAATCTATTGAGTCTGTTACTGACCGCTGTATCTCTAACACGATGAACGCTGGGGTGTCAATTGACGTCCTTTTCTTGGTACTGGAGAGCGGTGGGGCGTCATATAACGTCCTCCGTTCAATGCATCTGAAGCCAGGGAGGAGGTCATATAATCATATATGAACGAATAATTAATTACGCAGCTAAACTAGCACAAGAAGATCGCATTTGCATTATCACGAGAAGGGGCTTTCGATGTCTGGAAGTATGCATTTCTATTATTGGCACTTTGAAGACGTCTAGAACCTTCCATAAGTTAAAGCCGAGACCGCTAAATTTAACACACCTGCCCCTTTCTCCTTCATGACAGCTTAAAACTGAAATGATACATATTTGAAACCGACCTGGGTATTGACAAAAGTACAAATATGGTCTTTGAGGCCTCTCCGCTACTAATTTCAGTGTCCCCGTCACTAAGACGTGCGTTATATCTTCTGATCCATTTGTCGGAAACTGAATTGGAACTACAGAACACAGCAAATACCAAGAATTACATTGGGGTGCTAAAACGCCTATATTTTCTTCACGAAATACAGTGATGTCTTGGTTACATATAATAAAGGAATTGTTATACAGTCTGTGAAAGAGCGCTTACTGTAATTATTCCAAATTTCACCATTTACTGACGTCCAATTGTCGTAGACCTGTCTCTGCCCGGATGTCCAAACGTTTGAAATGGTCACATGCTTCTTTAGATATATCGAATAGTTTTTGAAAGTGTTCAGTTCGTCCCAGGTTTGGAAAAATGGTAGCGATGAGTTCAGAGAATCGCATATCTGCACCGACTCATTCCAGCTGCGTAGTTCGTTCGTTTCTCTGCGGTAACAGATTCTACTTTGGCCGATATTGTAGCATTGCTCGTAATTATTGGAAACATGGCCCGCAGAAATTAAGATAAAACAGAGTATGCCTGCAACCAAAGCCACTCAGAAAAATTCACATTTGAAAAATCGATATCTAATTGAATTAAGTGCAATTGTTTGTACCTATTTAAATTTAGACGAACCCTACTGTAGTAAACGGGAGTTTGTGCCCGTCTACTACTTGGGGATCCAGATCACACGAGTCTTATGATGATGGAATAGACTGCTCGGTTCGCCGTGCTATCCTCTGACCCTGTGTAATATTCTCAACGTTCTGATGTCGCCAGCGAGTCAGAGGAAAGCCGTCAGCAGCCCCGAACTTTGTCTTTTGTTATGAGATAACATTCAATAAGAAAACAGCGAATATCATTACAACCAATCCCTATCTACTATATCTAACAGACATTCGACTTAGCCAATTACGAGCTGCTAATACTATTAAGAGTCCTAAGTTAACATTGATCCATTAGAGGACTGTCCGATTTTGACAAAGAGGAACAGTTAATTTCTAATTATTGACCGCCGTAATCAGGATGTATGGACTGACCTCTGGATTTTCAATTAAGAACTAACATGAACACGATCTTTGACTACAGTTATTTTCATTCTGAGGCGACCGACGACTGATGCACTATTATAATGGCGTTAGAGAAGTTTCACGATGAGAGTGTACTTTTCTAATCTGATAAGAAGGAATAAACTTTACTTACCGCATAATGCAGCAGATAAAGTAATTGTAGTTTTATTCATTTCAGATTTACACATTCATTCACCTGATGTCTTTGAAAATCTGCGATTTATGTAAATACAGTCGGCCTATGGATGCAGAGTAAAATATGGTCAATAGCCTACATATCTGTAGATCCTTTTCTAAGTTCAGTATCATTGGGATTAATTCTGCATAGGCCTATGACTAATTACCCTAATTGAGGTAATTACCCAAATCGCATAAATAAATTGTCAAGGCCCTAGCTGAACAACATAGCGGAAGCGCATGTGAAAGACTCGTGTTAAAGTTCAGTGAGGCGTAATCAACTTTAGAGTGCAGATGTCTAGTGACAAGCCAGATTAATTCGATGTCTTTGGGTTGAGTTAACCCATGGGTTGGGTCAGACTTTGCCATATTTGTGGTGGGTTGGGTCAAAAATAAGTCATGTTTTAAGAAATTGCTATGTTAATAATCACAAGAACAAATGTCTTAGTTTCCTCACTTTCTCGCCTCGTTTTGCTAATTCTTGACATTTTGCGAGAAATTTCTGCTAAATTAACTAAACTTCAATCAATATTTTGCCCATGATGTTTATGAACAAATTACATAGGATAATTTATCGATATAATAAGAGAATTAAATGAATAAGTAAAGTTTAAAACTAAATTCACATTGATTTGCACTGCCTGCATAATTTGTTTTATAAATAAAGTTGTTGCTTATTTTATTGAAGTATAGAACTCTCTAAAGAGGTCTTTTATTTTATGTTTCAACAACAAATATGATTGCAACGATCGGAGTTCAAATAATTATTAGTTTGTGTAACGAATATTCACTATGGGGTTGAGCTGACTGAAAGAGTGACTTATTTCTATGAGAAATTTTATAGCGCTGTATCTGCCAATTCAAGGAGCAGAAAACGCAGCCAAAACATTGTGGTATGAATCTTTGCTATACAAAAGCATTTTAGATATGCAAGCTCATGCTCTATTATTAGAAACAAAGAACTGAAAAATGAGCACCAAACTGTGAAGCTGATTAGAGCGTTTTTGCCCGGGGATATTGGCTCGGGTAATTAGTAATGTGTTGAGTGCTGATTAGTAATGTGTTGAGTGCTGGGTAATTTGAGGGAAAAAACAAAGACACGCCCCTATATTGGATTATAGCAGGCATCTGGTTAATTTAGAAGAGACTGAATAATCGCATATTGTCCACTACTTTCTTTTGGATTGCAAATTGAGAACATAATGAACCCTAGGCCTAATTGTCACTGTCTTTTCACTTGCAAAATGAGACCAAGTTACAAAAGAGAATATTAAACGATGGTGCTAGCAAAAAGAGATTAATCCTCTCACTGCCAGGAATAGTCTACACTAGAGATGTGCAGGTACAGCAAAATGCCTACCGTACCCGTGCAGACTTTTTACCCTACGCTACCCGTACCTGCTAGCGCTATACCCTACCCGACCCGTACCTGAAAGCTGTGTACCCTACCCTACCCGTACCCGACATTGGCAGGAATTTGGAACATTTCACACTGATATTCAATCCTGCTATATTTTAAATATTACACTCAGCACATGAAAGATTTAGGCTGCATCTTACTTCCTCGTTCCACCCTGTACTGCATCAGTTATACTACAGTAATTGCAGTTACACTCTTCCTTTTGTCATCCAGGGCAGCTCGCCTAGGGACTACCGGCTACCATCAATTACGGTTGAAAGTATATGCCACCAAATCACCTAAATAATATCGATGTGCAAAGTATCAGTGATTTGTTCAGTGAAAATTTTGAATTTTTAAATGAACGTTAAGAGCCTCCCCAGAGACGATGAAGTTTGGGCATTTTGTGCAATTAATGCATTTTGTCGTATAGGCCTTATACATTTACCTACAACTGTGTTATTTTAATAATACAAACAACTCAATCATCCAAAACTGCTTTGTAAAGAGGTAAAAAGAATTGCTAACATTTTCTATTACGACTTACATAAGCACAGGCCTATAGTGCTGCCAGTGGCGTAACGTGGGGGCGGGGGGGCACTTTGTTGACTGCCCCCGGGCCCGGGCTGGGGGGGCCCCAAAGAGGGGTCTAAGCTAGGGTTAGGTTAGGGTTAACCCTAACACTTCTTAACCCTAACAACCCTAACCATAGAAATGAACGTGCTGACGACCTTTTTTTTGCTCGTCAGGGTGAAAAAGGAGGTGATGACCTTTTTTTTTTTTGCTCGTCAGCCCGAAACTTTGAAACTTTGGGGCCCCCATGACAAAGATGCCCCCCGGGCCCCCAAAAGTCACGCTACGCCACTGAGTGCTGCGGTGAAGTTCGTTATGTCTCATAATATGTTAAGTACAGTCCACACCGGATCAATAATACACAATAAGCGCTTTATTGCAAACCCAAATTTTAGTTGCTTTTCATAAAGTCTGATTTTGTGTTAAAATTTGACACGAGCCTGCGATATTCCTGCTTTGACTTGATGTGTCCTTCTCTTGCAATTGGGCCACATACTGCAGCACTGGCTTCAGTTACTAGCTTCACACATCTCTTAGTTGCCTGAGAATGGCACGGAAATCTCTGAAAGTTTAACTGCTGATCCGTGCTCTTTATCAAGGAAGAAATGTCCTGGTCTTAGAGGTCAGAAAGCACAGGAGGAGCTGATAGTTGTTTCTGGTTCCAGTTTGTTAAGTCAATATAACTGGCAGCATCAAAGTTGAGCACTGGAATTTCGAATTCGTGTAATATCTGAAGTACGTCTAGCTTTCATTATTCTTCGTAGCAATAGCTCTCTGATATGTTGTTGTGCAACTGCTAACATTGCCAGCAGTAGATTCTCTTCACGTGCAAAGTAACCGTTTCTCTGGATTGTCGGATCAACTACCAATTTAAGTTCTACAGGAAGGTGTCGTATCGTGATAATGAAATTGTCTTCCAAAGGTGGCGCCCTCCATCCTTGCAAGATGGTTTCATTTTGATATCAAACCAGACTGGAGTATAAACTTTGGTAACATAAGTTGCTAGTATTTTCAAATTCTCAGTTAGGTTGACCGTCCCTACACATAAGCGTAGGATTCGATTAGCTGTCGTAAGCCACCTTGAATGTGCGAGTTTCCCTGGGTTTCATAATGCAGACAGTCACCAATTGTTGCAGCTTTCCAACTGACCAGCAGATAAGTCTTCACATGTTACATTGGGCATCTCTCCTTCAATGACATTCAAGCCAACAACAGGAAAGTTCTGACAAGTTTGTAGCTGCTGACCAAGTGGACCAGAAATTCCTTTAGGTCCTGTAGTTGACCCATCGAGATGTTCAAACAAACGTCTAAGTGGAAGCTCATTTGCAAATAAGCCACTGCAAAGGTCTCCCTACTTCTTCTAACAACCTGATAACACCTTCTGATTTCCCAGTATTAGTTACAGTACAATCGCAACCAATAGCAACCCGTTTCTGTAAGTCGGCTCTTTTCTCTTTTAACAAGTTCATAATACACTTTTTGATGCAAATAGCAGATGCTTTTCCCGGTGACACGTGACCAACATACTTAGATCTTGGCTCCTGAACAATTGTCACATGCTCCTCAATTACAGTTTTCATATAATGTATCCCATCTTTCTTCTCAGACACTAGTGTTTTATCCTTCCTTCCTTCGAAAGAAATACTTTCTATAACAGTGCAGTCCTCCTCCTCTTCATTCAGTTCAGTTCTGTTTCTTTTCCTCTCTCTTCTCACTTTGCTTCTGTTTATGATGAAAAGTTTTATTGTCTTTATAAAGAGTCCATTGTCTTGAAGACATGCCGAAGACATGGCAGCTGCTGCCCTGTCTGATAAAGCATACCTGTCAGCTATTAAAGACACATTTGGCAGAGAAGTTCGCATTTGTGATGAAGTTTTCTTTGTTACTCAAAGTTTCTCGACGTAAAATCCCTGGCGGATCATAGTTGTCATCATCAGGTGAATCACTATCTGAAGTACATGCATCTTCATTACTGATGACTTCAACAGGAGCATCTGTTTTCCTACATGTGGATGGTTGTGATGCAGAAACTTTGGAGAGCTCTGAATGTCTTCGTGCCAACCTCTTCAGAATATTCCGACATTCCGTGATGCCAATCCCTTCCATGGCCATTCTACGAGCGCCTCGCTTGTCCAACAGAAAGTCGCGCTCCTTTACAGGAACCTTCTTTTCCTTCACACAGGCACAGTGGCTGAAATCTGAGCACTTACATGCAGATATATCAAACAGTTTGTTTCTGCAGTCTAATCGAAAGTCCTCAAGTTTATTTTGATAGGATGGTTGGTCTCATCTTACCTTTAAGGGCTTTAACAGGTTCATGTACTTGTCATGGAATGACTTAATTAACTGCAGAACCCTAGTGTGTGAGACAGTGGGAATAGAAGCCTTCTCCCAAAGAAATTCAACTCTTTTTGAAACTGACTCTTAAAAGTGGCTGCCCAAACACTGCTTCGTTTCGTAGACCCCTCAACCTTAACTCGTTTCTAGTCTCTGCTGAATATTCTCCCTAAATAGTAACTTTGAGAAACCCCTAAATATAAATAATGATGATATATATATATATATATATATATAGCGCAAGAATTTAGTAATTTTTACAACAAGTACAGTGTATACGCATTACGCAATTGCGCAGTTACTCACTTGTTAGGCAGCAACATATCAAATTGCCCATTACCAATACTAGGCCTACTGAAACTTGAGGCTGCTTGGGGAGGCTCAAGACATTAATCCAGTTCAACGATTTTTGCACAGTTTCTATTTACAACATGACACAACTTTTCCAAACTTTTAGATTTACATTATTGAAAAAACACTTTTTTCACTCCACCCTACGAGTCGTCCTGCTTTGTAATTTTTTCAATTTCTTTTAAACACATTTCAGTTAATAGTCTTTATAAGAGAAAACATTTAACTTGCCACAGCACGAAACCTTTTACTAGAGTACCTTTGATTGGCCCTGCACAAGAAATCATGCGACTCAAGAGACCTCGACGATTAAAAAATTCATTGGTTTCACATTTTTATGGTAGGGAGCATGATGCATCGTTTGTTTCGCCGTACACTTCAGAGGATTTTCTCTTGATTTTCGAGCATATCCTTTCTATTGTATTAATTATCGGAGCGTTTCACCACCAACAGTAGCCTAATTATCTAATTTTCAAGTGCGCTTGTAATAACGAAATTTCAGTGGAAACAGTGTTAATGCAATGTCATAACGCCTTGGCTAGTTGACGGCGTCTACAGCTATTTTGGCCTATTGGTACAAAGACAAGGAACTAGAAATTTTACCGAGTTGGAAGGGGTGGCAACCACCCCACCCTTAGCTGAAGAATAAAGCTAGACGTGCCAAGGCTAAATTCCCAGCGTTGATTGCGATACTGCCCTTCTGTCAGCGGACCAAGTGCCTATGACCAACCGATTGTTGCACGTGCCGCGATAGTTGTGTTCAGCTGCTTTGTCAGGTATTAAATATAGCGACCCTTCATGATTGACAGATGTTGCAGCCTGTCTACCGCCGCTGACATTTCAAAGCACAGCGAAACTTGAAACATAACAAAAACCATTTAAATGTCCACTCCGTGTCGGCGAACATGTGACTGCCTAAGATTTAAATCTCCGACCTCTCGGTTATAGAATATTGGCCCTATCCCGGGTTCACGGAGAGCAGACAATGGGAGGCGGCTTTATCTCTGCCAGGCCAACGTCATCTTATGAAGCTGAAAGACCAGCATTTGCCTGCGAGTTTATAAAAAACTTATGAAAGTGCTCTGTTGAATATGAGTAATAACTCGAGTAACTTCCAATACCACAAATAACCTCAGCAAATGCAGACTTTTCGGGAAAGTCCTTGGTGTTTGTTCTCAAAATAACACCTTATCGGACAAACAACCATCATAGACGCACTATTTCGTACTAAGTCATTTGTATTGGTCTCAGAAATCGGAATTAAGCTGTTCTCTGAAAGTTTCGACTGTTACTGTGCACTCAAAACATTTTTTCCGTTGACATGTTTCACAGTTTATCGACGTTCAATCAAATGATACATAGGCACGTGATGCGCTAGTAACAAGCTATTTTTCAAAAAAGTTTTTGAATCAGACAGGACTCAGTAAAAATTTAATTGCTTTGTACGTGTATCAATTTCATCGGTTTCGATGTAGCTGCGTTATTCTAGTAAAGCAGGCCGTCCTGTCCAACGCAGAGAGTGTCTCTGTACAAAAGTATAAAAGTCTCCGCAGATAATTCAGTTGCTATGCTGAAGTTCTCTAACGACAGATCATCACATAAAGCTATCATCTACAGTGGTACTAAAAGATCAAGGTATTATCAACATTTGTTGAGTCGTTACAAATTTTTCTTATAAAATTTATTCTCATTGATTAATAATAATAGGTCCCTATTCTTTTACAGAAATTTTAATTCTGCTTCAATTTCTGTACTCGATGTCAGTTTATTATAAAATTTCCTCCGTATTTGGTGAGGAAATGCCACTGTGTGATCCATCGCATCCGCACTACGACAGTCAATGTGGAGCTTGCATATAATACAGGCCTTGCTGCGTGTCTATATTAATTTGACTTCTTTATTGTCCCAACATTTTATTACGCAGCCCTGAAATAAATTGGTTCTTGTTGAATCATGGCCACTAGTACTTGATGGACCAGTCATGGCTGCTGTTGAGTAAATAACATCTGTGTGGCAGGGAGTGGACCCAGTGGCGTGCAGAGAGTGGTGGGTGCCGGGGCTAAAAAACTTCTTAAAGCCCCCCATCTGTGTCTAATCTGGTGGACGTTGACGAGCAAAAAGGGTCGCCAAGTCAATTTTGGCGTCCCCTCTAGTCGACGCCCGACCGAGTCAGATCGAGTCTATTCCGTGTCGTAAGAAATATTTTTCATGCTCATATCCACATCTGGCACATTATCTTGCACTTCATCATACTCCACTTTTTCATTGGTTCTCTTTATCCACACAAATCTAATGCCCCTTTGTCGGCTATGTTCTTTCCAAGCCCTCTTTTCCTACCTCTATTGCGTCCCATTCGGTCGCACTTTTGTCGTTTCAGACATATCGTCCTTCGTCTGTAAACTTTGTACTAATAATATATTGATGCAAATAATTACCTGTACTTACAAAACACAGGCCGGCGTTAGAACTAAATTTCATTAAAAAGCATGCATATATGTGTCACCAGAAATAGCGTGGCGATGCTTTCCGATACTTAAATATTCGATTTTATATTACATTTTAAACAAATTTATGAACTTATTCTGAATCTTTGTCGGCTATATTTTCTTACCACGCAGTTTCAGTCGAATACCTTTATATCGAAATCGCTTAGGCCTACAATATATCGGGATTTGGGTGACGGTCAGTTTGTTTAGGCCTAGTATACGGTATTAAGCTATTAACATCTTCCCGCACCGCTCAAATTATGTTGAGCCTGCTAATGACCTGCCATCTGGCATTTCCCAGAAATTTGCGTGGGGGCGTCCACTAATTGCCGGTGGTGTCAATGAAAGACTGTGCACTGCACGGCTCCGCCAAATCATAGAAATTTAAAACTTCCTAAGATAATTAATCACGACAATGAATGGTGAATGACATTGACCATGACTACATGAGTCAATCTAAAAATGGGTGACATTTTAGAATTTTATATGAATAGTTTTAACATGAGTCTGGTATGAGTGATATCCAACACCACCCTTGGGAAGGGGTGTAGGGGCAGGGGTGTCTGTCACAAACCGGGGGGTGCAAACCCCTGCTGCGGGTGTAGGAAAATCCCTGCTTGCCACCGTCTCCTTTCGTCTGGTACTACTGAGTACTGACAGCTGAATTTTTAAACAAAAATAGCGGCTTCACTCGCTCCATTCTTAAGGCTAGACCGTAAAATGTAGCAAAAAATGTTGAGCAAAAATCGTCGAGTTAATTTTTGCGCCCCCTCTGGTCAGCGCCCGGGGCCACCGCCTTACCCCCTGCACGCTACTGAGTGGACCAATATGACTAGATGTTTCTGTTGTTTTATTTTTCATTTACAGGATGTAGGTAGTCGGTATTCAATGGGCTCCCATTTTGTCTATGACTGTTTTTGGTTATCTCGACACCTTATTTTTTATATTTATACTTAAATATATCATAAATTCTCAATAGAGTTGAGATCTAACGATTGATCTGGTCAGTTAATGGTCTGAACACCGTTTAAATTCTTCAAAAAAGCAATAATTCGTTCTTTATCGATAGCGGCTGCCGAACTCTAGAACTCATTGCCTCGGCCTCATTTGCCCAAAGCAAAGTCACTATCAAATTTTAAATAAGATTAAGAGCTTATCGTTTAACCTGGCGTATCCATCAAAGTAGACTGTCAGCTATTTGTCCCGCCTGATTTTCTGATTTTCACTTCGATCTTGTGTGATCGCGATTTGGAGTGCCATCGGCGGATGCTCCTGTGCATTATAAAGTGGAGCTATAGCAGTTGAAAATGTTAGATAAAGTAGGGGGCCTATATTTACAGTAAGCAGTTCATTTTTGTCTTGTCTGTTAGTTTTGTCATCTTACATTGTAGTTTCATACCCTAGAGTCTGCTCGGAGCCATGAATACAATCGGATGCCTCATGATTATGTTCGTCATAGCCTTATGTGCTGTGGACAACGAAGCATCGTTTCCTGCAAATAAGGATGGTGAGTTTATGATCTATGTTCGAAGCTTTCTTTCGGGTTATTTTATTTATATTAAGAGGTTTTCGTGTTAGAAAGTTAAAATAAATATGCTGTAGTGCTATATTGAAAAATTACCTCAAAATCATTCACATCAAAACGCATGCGATGGAAACAGGCAGAAACAACAGAAAGGAAACAGAACTATTGATTACACGAACATAATTAAAGAAGGAAAATTTTACTCAAGCATATACGCTGTAGGGTAATCTAGGCCTACCACATGAGATTCAGTAATTATATTTTAACGCATATGTAGTACACGTTGCGCTGACGTACAAAAACTGTAATTCATTCACTGAAAAATGTTAGTGGTATGCATAATTAGCAGCTAGAGTGACAATGAAGTTTTTGAAAAGAGGTATACGAGATTAACCCGTCGACTTGCAAGGCCGGTTTTGCGGCATTTTCGTCTTTTCCCATATTTCGTAAGGCCGTTTTTGGGGCCCCATTGTGTATCTGGAGAACCTGCAGAACGTAACACCTGTCGACCATTCATTGATCGCGGAAACGCGAGGAGCAATCCATTGGACAGAAGAATGTGTCAGTAATAGTGGCACGCCATTCAATAGCTTCCATGCATAGCTGACTTGACCGCCCACCTGTCACCACCATTGTTCCCCGTCTCGGCGCAAGAACCAATTATTGTTGCCTGGAATGTGTCATTTGTTGCACCCATTCAGAAGGGGCTAGAGCGACCGCTTGCACACCTTGCTAGAGAACAACCCACTAATTTTCTCCAGGAGCTCAGGGTGCATGGGAAAATACGCACAGAGGGATCGAGGCGAAGGAGTTAAGGATTTGCTCAATGGTAAGACGGTTTCCAGCAAAAAAAGAACCTTCTCGTAACGATTTCCGGAAGCCACATCCGTCAAAAGCCCATCTACGGCCGTCTATCCCTTGATTATAACGGTTAAGTGTACAGAGTTGTTGACAAATACCATATGTCATGATATTCTTAATTAGTCACCTTCTTGCACGCCATTTAATCTTTGGTTCATTGTCCTCCAAATCTGGCAACAATGTTGCTAAACGCCACTTTTTTTCGTTTATAATAATCTGTGCCGTTTTTAACACATCACTTGCCGGAACATTCGACGTCAAACGGTACCATGACAAAATGTCATCGGACAAAATGTCACGAACAAAATGTCACGGGGACAAAATGTCACTAGACAAAATGTCATTGGGACAAAATGTCCGCGGACAAAATGTCATCATTACTCTAACCCTAACACTAACCCTAACCTTAAACTGCGGACATTTTGTCCCCATGACATTTTGTCTGGTGACATTTTGTCCCCGTGACATTGTGTCTGTGACATTGTGTCCGGTGACATTTTGTCCGGCCAAGCGTCAAACCTGTTGGTCGTCCTGCCATTTAAGCAGCTCTATTTCACACAAACGAAAGCAACAAAAAGCGCTTGCTATTATAGTTTGCTTACACGCCTACGTAGAAAACGACACATGCACACACGCACACACAAACGCGCACACACAAACACACACACACACATATATATATATATATATATATATATATATATATATATGAATATTGTGTGTGTAAAAGTAAAAAGAGGACACATGTCCATGTTTAGCATTTAATATCTTGGCCGCGTGTGTAGTGATTTCAGTACAATATATAGGCCATACACCTGGGAATGTGTCTAATGAAATTGCCAAATTTCATGCTGATATCTTTAGTGTTTGCTGAAATATGGTCAAAACAACCAAAGAGACACGCATTTTAAAATTCACTACGGAATATAACGTCATTATAAAGTGATAACAATTATTTTGTTTATTTTTTTGGCCATGAAAAGGGCCGTTTTAAAAGGGTTTTTAGATGATTTGTTGCGGGAGCAGGTGCTCAAAATGCCCACCCTTAGCCTTCACACATTCCGACAAGCGCTTCTTCACTGACAGTATCGACTTCTTGATCTGGTCCTCAGGCAAACTCTCCCAGATATTCCTCAGCACTGCAGTCTCCAACTCCGTGATGTTCTGTGCTTTTGGCTGATACTTTTGATATCTGTCGAGCATGATTTCCCAGACGTGGAAGTCAAGTGGATTGATCTATAGGGATTTGGGTGGCCAGTCATCTTTCTTGATGAAATCTGGACAATTTTGTTCCAGGAAATCCTGGTTCCTGAGAGCAGAGTGGGCAGGTACTCCATCTTGCTGGAATATAAAATCTTCTCCTAGCAAGTCATGACAGTCCTGCAGGAGATCTGGTAGCAGCTGAGTTACGTAGCACTCGGCGCTCACTTAGTTAACTGTTGACTGGCGGATCAAAGTAGAAGGCCTTTTCGTCTGTGAAATAGACCGTAAGTTTGGTTACAGTCAAGCGTCGCATCAAACGTCTGCAGCCAGACAAGCGCTTGTGCCTGACTGCGACGTTAAGGACATGACCAGTGACACGCTTGAAACACTTCATGCCCAAATTCTTCATAGCAATGTTCATAAGAGAGGTATGGCTTATCCCCAGCTCAGTGGCTATTTCTCGACTTTACTTACTCGTTCCCGGCTGACCCTCCTGAGAGCAGATGAATTCTGTGACCTGTCCAAAATTTGCCGCAGTTCGCGCTGATCTGCGACCTCCACTGCCTGGCTTTCTGACCAATGCTGACCCTGTTTTATCAACACGCTTGCAGATCTTATTCAGTGTGGATAGCGACCAATTCTTTCCAGGATAAACTTTTTTTATTTTTTAGCACTAAAACCCTGCTCGCGTAGCGTCTGAATTCGCACTTTATCCTCCGAAGACAATTTCGCCATGGCACCGTTCTTAGACAAACTGAGCAGTGAGCAGGCAATAATAAGGTCAGGGTTAGACAAGAGATTGACTGCAGCCAATCATAATGCTGCTGTGTTTATCTGTTGGCCGCAAGTAATCTTGACCTTGTCTGGCGCGATGACAACGACGCTTCTTTTAGACTTAAAAACGATTCATTTTATAATGCCGTTATATCCCGTTGTCAATTTTAAAATGTGTATCTCTATTGTTTTTTGGCCATATTTCAGCAAACACTAAAGATATCAGCATGAAATTTAGCAATTACATCGGACACATTCCCAGGTATATGATATATAAATTGTATTTAAATCACTATACACGCCACTGAGATACTAAATGTTAAATATCGGTCCACTTTTTACTTATACAGACTGTATACATATACGTTGAAGAATAAAACTGGTCTACATTTGAAAAAAATGCTAACCTAAGTATTTTGCTGATTTTACCTAAAAGAAAGGCTCTGATTCCAGATATGACATCAAAAAATATGTAGTAGGTCAATTTTTCACACTTGAGAAATACTTTATTTATGTGTAAAATTCAAATATAATGGATAATAAGAAATTCCGAAGAAGCGATAACACGTAATATATCTGATTCGAGCAAAAAAACGAGCCTGTCATTTAACCAAGGTAGCAATAAGAGTTGCTTAAAGTTTAATTTTGAGACTAGAATCTTCTCTATTTGGATGCTCTGGTATAGTTCTGTGGCGACCCCGGCTCGCGGTCTCGTCGCGCGGCCGGCGGTCGGGCGGCCCCCTAACGCCCGCTCGGTTTCCTGATCGCCATCTGCCGCCAACTCTGCCTGATCGGCGGCGTCTGTTTGCCTTTCCAATTCACCAACATCAGACGAGGTGTCCGCGGCTGCCGGGCAGGCCGCATACTGAGGATGACCGTTCCTCAACACAGGGTCCCGATTTTCCTCGTCTGACGTGTCTCTGTCTCTCCGGTCTCCGGCCTCGTCCGAGAGACCCTTTAACTGGCTCCTTCTATCACCGGCCAACGCTTGGTCTCGGCGCCTTAAGCGATTTCGGTAAATATTCTTGGTCACCGGTTTCGATTTTGTACTGCGCCTCTTCATTTTCGGTAACGTACTTGTCTTCCGCTCCCTCAAAGACAGGCGGCGTTGTCTATCCTCTGTTTCGGCTTCTTAGCAAGCTGCATGGATTCCTCCTGCACTCACTTCTAGACGGGCAGCGGCGTCTATCTGTTTCTTCACACTTTCGCCAAAAGCCGGGGTTAATCGTGCCTGAATGGACGGCGGTCCCCTCTTTTCCTTGACGGTCAATTCCTCCAAACTGACTCCCCGCGCCCCGACAGGCGGGCGTCTGTCTCCTTCCTTGGCTCAGAGTTGACCTCCTGGGCAATAACGTGACCTCTGGTAGGCGAGTTTCATCACAGCCAAGACTCACCTTCACTGGCAGTGCGCTGGGACTCCGGCGTCACAGCGACTTCAAAAGACACGAACACAACTTGCCTTTATTGGTTTATTTTTATTTATTAATAAACCAAGCAACAATGAAAATAATGGCTACAGTGACAACACTGGTAACAAGGACAAAGACGCGGTAGCTAGACGCATCCTGGGCAGCCAAAATAACTAGCGCCACTGGAAATGCAATCGATAGCCTTTTTTATACGTCAATATGAAGCGATAAGCTTTTAGCACTTTATCGGGCTCCAATACTCATTCGCTTTCAATCGCTGTGCTCTACTCTATCGCTTCACGATAATAGCCAGCGGACCGCGAATACAAGATCTCTTATCCATGACTGAAATTTTTATAGAGATTCAAATTTTTAAGACCGGCGTTTGAGGGAGATCATCTACTGCTGTCCGTATCTCCGCGTACTTGCCGTCAGAAAGACAAAACTCGGACCCACTCCCCCAGCGTCGTCGTCAGCGGCGACCAGAAGCCCCGCTGACGGCGAAGCGCTTCGCCGGCAGGCCCCGGACTCTCGGCGCCGGTCTTCAGGCGGAGTTTTAAACTGCTATGCCACGTACGATTAGATGCCTTAATTGGAGGGGGCGGCGTCCTCGTTAGCGGTACTACTTATTTGAGTCCTCGCACTCAGTCTGTCTGCACAAATGGCACCTTTTCATCATCTGCTAATTTAAATTGTGGGGTCCCCCAAGGTTCTGTTCTTGGTCCTCTCTTGTTCACTTTATACACGACTCCTCTTGGCTCATTACTGTCAAACCATCACCTAGATTACCACCTATATGCAGATGATACTCAGATCTTTATTTCATTCGATAAGTCTTCATCAGAATCTTCATTGGAAACTATTTCTCAAGCATTCTCTCATATTCAGTCCTGGATGGATTCAAACAAATTGCTTTTAAACCCGGCTAAAACTGAATTTTTACTTTTAGGCACAAAGCCCCAGCTCAAGAAATTTGATTCTATAAATGCTTTTAAACTTGGCGATTCAACTATTCCTGCACGGGATCTAGGAGTAATTTTTGATTCCACGCTTTCTTTCTCAACTCACACAAATAGCATTTGAAAAGTAGCTCACTACCACCTTCGTGATTTGTATCGTATTAGGAAATTTCTGAATAAACCTGCATTAATGCTTTTGGCAAATGCCTTAGTGTCCAGTCGTCTTGATTATTGCAACTCCCTTCTTTTTGGCATTTCTAAATCAAACCTGGCTAAACTCCAACGAGTTCAAAATTCATTGGCTCGGGTAGTTTCAAAAACCCCAAAGCGTGAGCACATAACCCCAGTCCGTAAGGGTCTTCACTGGCTTCCAATTAAAGAAAGGATAGACTTTTAAAATCTGCCTTCAGGTATACAAAACACTTTATTATAAGGAACCCAGTTACCTTCTTTCAAAACTTTCTGTACAAGCAAACAAATACTCGACCAGATCCTCGTCTGCAATAGTTCTCTCCATCTCCCATACTCGGACAGTTCTTGGTTCTCGTGCTTTCTCAGTGGCCTCCCCAAAACTCTGGAACTCATTGCCTCAGCATGTTCGCATTGCAAATTCTTTACAAATTTCTAGAGCAAGATTAAAAACCCATCTTTTTGACCGGGCTTATCCACCATAGACTGTCACCCGTTTGTCCGGCCGGATACCCTGGATTTGACCTGGATCTTTAGTGATTTGGATTTGGTGTGCCATCGGTTGATGCCCCTGTGCATTATGAAAGTGGCGCTATAGAAGTTTAACATTAGATTAGATTAGATAGTAAGCGACCCCTTCTACAGCCCAGCGCTTCGCTAATAACCTCTGGTACCTGGGCGTCGGTGTTCAGGCAGACTACTGCAGACTACAGCTGCCGCTGCCGTCAGCCCTAGCTGCACGCATCGAACATTCAGACGCGTCGGTCTTCAGTAGAAGTTTCGCTACGTGCAGCCTCCGTCAAACATGCGACGTCGAAGTCTGCGCGTCTTAATTAAACTACCTGTTAGCCTAGCGCGTACTTTGTCCGTTTCACATGAGTTAAAACTTAGTTAATTAAAATTTCTACACATTTACATTATTAATAAACGCTAATTAATTACATTAAATTATTAAATAACAAGTTTATGCAGTCAAGCAATCTTTAATAATAAATAGGAATTAATTAATAATAATACACTCCGTGGCGTTCGCCACAGTTCTGATCAAAGTTGTCACGCTGTAAACCTACAGTGTAAGCCATTATGTTTGAGTGCCATCTGCCTTGATATCTGCGTTCATGGTCTTGATGTCTCTATGGAAGCGTTCTCCTTGTTCTTCGCTCATAGCTTCAAGATTTGAAGGAACGTAGGTCAGGTGACTATGAAGGAAATGCAACTTGACACTCTTGTTTGCTCCAAGTCTTCGAGAGACAATCAACACATTTTGAACTAAAGGTTCAATTCGCGGTTCTGAAGTTGCCAAGAAAGTCTCTAATCATGTCGGAAAAAGCAGATCAAGCATCTTTTTCTATGGTTTTCATGGTATTAAGGACTCCTCTGTCTCTGGTTGGAAACCTAATTTGCGGTCCATCAAATATGCCAGATTGCAACTTCTCGTTTGAAAGAGCAGGAAATTTCACACAGATGCACTTGAAACATTCACCATCTCGATCCAAAGCCCTAACGAACTGCTTCAAGAGTCCCAATTTTACGTGCAGAGGAGGTTGTAACACTTTATGTGGATTAACAAGTGGTTCATTCTTGCTATTCTTTTCATGACCTTGAATGTCTCTCTAACTGGCGCTCCTTTTCTTGTATAACGTTTTGCCTTTGATCGACAATCCCAAAGGCACAGGAAGTACGGAAATTTGGTGTATCCGCTTTCTTGTCCAAGAAGCAAGGGTATAATCGTCAAGTTGTCACATAGTTCCAGCAATTATCAGGGCATAGCCAGGAATTTGATTTGGGAGGGTATAAATGTTTATGGGGGGGGTGGTATAAACCTTAACTATAAACCATATAAACTACATATAACCACATATAAACTACATATAACCACATATAACCAAATATAAATCACTTAAAAAACTTTTAGGTAGACTGAGTGGGGAGTATATATACCGATATACCCCCCGTCGCTACGCCCCTGGCAATGATCTATTGATCATTCATCATCATCATGGTTTGCCAACTGTGCCATCTTCGATTCGAATGTTGGCAGTCACGATTTGTCTCCATTTGTCTCGGTCTTCGGCCAATCTTTTCATGTCCCCATAATTTTCTATGCCAGTCCAGCTTTTTATGTCGCCTAACCATGTTCTTCGTGGTCGTCCTTTAGTTGCTTTTCCTTCATATTTCCCTTCCAAGACATTTAGAGCTTGCTGTGTGCATGATCCTCTCATTATATGTCCAATATACTGGGTTTTCCTTTTAGCAATCTCTTTCATCAGGGTCCTTCTGTTTTCCATTCTCTTCAAGCATTCTTCATTAGTCATTTTATCTTTCCAACTGATTTTTAGCATCCTTCTGAAACACCACATTTCAAATGCATCAATTTTCTTTTGCATAGTTTTTTGTTATTGTCCAACATTCACAGGGATACATGAACAAGGATGTTACATAGCAGCTCAATATTCTCTTCTTTGTTTCTATTTCTAAGTATCTTCTTAAGCTGCCTTTCCACTCGAGGTAAGCCAACGCGGCAAGTCACCATGTTAACGGCGCGCGCGCTCCACCGCCTGAATGATAAGCCGGTTACAAATGGCTACGTTTCCACTCGCGGGTTGCGAACGTGGGCACACTGGGGAGGGGGTGAAACCAACACGTTGAGCCGCCGCCTGAGCGTGGATGCACATTCTTTTGAGCCGTCGACGCGGTGATTTTTACTTTTCAACCAATCAGGAGTCAGTTCAAAGGTCGAAGCCCGCCAAAAGTACAGTAACAACAACAGTCAACAGATAATCGTGTGAAAATGGCGAATTTTTACAAGAGTGAGTTTGACGTAAATATTTTAAAAGAAGTGGCTAAGCGTCCGATATTATGGGACATAAATACAGATGAGTATAAAGATAGCGAGAAAAACCGACAGTGTTGCTTGAGATTGCCGAAGAACTGCGAACAACTCTCTCTGCACCTTATCCACGGTCTCACCCAGAACTTCCTTTTCCGCTGAGATTTCTTTTCCTTCTGATCTGATGAAACACGTTTTAACGCTGCCGTTACGGTAACCATCATCAAACAACACAACTCAACACCTTCCTCGTCAGCCATATTACAGTTTGCGCTACATCAAATGTTCGTGGGCGTGGCTTTTTTTTTTAGCCCGTATGCATATTGAGCTGCTTGCGGTTTAGCGCAGTGGAGCGCGCGCGCCGTCAACATGGTAACTTGCCGCGTTGGCTGACCTTGAGTGGAAAGGCAGCTTTAGGAGTTCTTTTTGTTTCCAGAATGCTTCCTTGGCCATGGCAATTCGAGCTTTTATGTCTCGTTCACATCGACCATCTTATGTTATAAAACTTCCAAGATATTTGTACTTCTTAACTTGTTCTAATTCAGTGTTTTTTATTAAAATTGTGTGCTTTATGTTTCTCTGTTTGCTTATGATCATTGTCTTTGTTTTCATTAAGTTTATTTCCATGCCATAATCTTTGCTTTTATTGTTTAGTTTATTTAATACATTCTGTAAATCTTTCTCGCTTTCATTAAATATCACTGTGTCATCTGCATATCTTAGTATGTTATATACTATTCCATTTATTTTTATGCCTGTAGTTTCTTCCATTGCTTCTTTTAGTAGGAATTCTGTATATAGTTGAATAATAGGGGAGACAAAATGTAGCCTTGTCCAGGCCCTCCGAGAGAAATTCCGGGCCCCTGTGCAGAATGGCCGACGGGCCCTTGACAAGTCATAATTTTTTCTTGACGACCTTTTTTTTTTTTTTTTTTTTTTTTTTTTTTGCTCGTCAGCCGTTTATTATACGACCTGTTGACGACCTTTTTTTTTTGCTCGTCGTCTGCCGTTTATTTAGCACTGTGTTGTCCCGGGCCCCCTTGTGCTCGCCGGGCCCCTCTGCTGAACTGACATTTTTAACCGTTCTTTAGTGTTATTATTCATTTTATTGTTAATTATACATATTCATCATCGGCCCGGGCCCCCTCCAGACCGCCGGGCCCCTGTGCAGTTGCCCCCTGCCCCCCTCTCGGAGGGCCTGGCCTTGTCTAACTCCTCGTTTAATTCTAATTTTTCCGTTTCTTCATTTTGTAGTCTCACTGTAGCGGTCTGGTTATAGTATAAGACTATAAGTTGACCAGTAGCCTTGTTTCTATAGTTGGCATTTCTGCCCATTTCAGTATCTCTATTAGTTTTGTATGATTCACCATATCATTGTAGTCGATAAAACATATGTGCATATTTTTTCCAATTCTTTGTGTATTTTCACATATGAGTCTTATTTGCCAAAATGGCGTCACTTGTTCCTTTGCCTTTTCTGAAGCCCAGTTGACATGCCGACAGTAATCTTTCCGTTTTGGATGTGATCCTGTTTTTTTATCAATTATATATAATAGGATTTTGGACATGTGTGAAATCAGGCTTATGGTTCTATAGTAAATCAGCCTTGGCCGACTGGCTTACTAGTTGGGGCAACTAGCAACACAGATATAGTTGAACGCTAATTAAGAGCTACTCGCCATCTTCTTGCGGTGATGGTATTAGTCGCTCAGTTCTATAATCAGCGACAACCTCTTGGAAGACCCACGGATAGCTCCCAGTATTAATCCCACGTATTAAGTATTAAGACCCACAGATAGCTCCCAGTATTATTTGTTTATTAATCATTGATAGCCAATAGTAAGCAAGACATACAACCAACATCCAATCAGGTCTAAGAGTTAATTGTCACTCGTCTGGCCTAATGACATGAATAATCTGTAACAGTTAATATGCTTCTACTACAGTTCTGTAGTCTTCGCATTCTTGGGCTTTATCCTTCTTGGGTATTGGTATGAATATACATCTAAGAAAATCTTCAGGTAGTTTTCCTGAAACGTACAAAAAGATTTTTAACTGGCCTTAACAATATCCGTGCGATGGGTGGGCAGTTCAAAACCGGTTTACCTTCGTAAACTCTTAACGCCTCAGCCTCCCCGACCTACACGATCATCATCTCATCTCACACTTTCACGCCCGTTAAATTAGTCATCACTCAAAATCTGTAACCGCGCTTTGTCATACGCCGCACCAGAACTTTGGAACTCAATTCCAGCCTCCCTCCGCAGCCTACGACATGGTCAAACGATAAGCTCCGAATCCTCATTTCCTTTAATCCCTTCACTCTCTCCTCAAGCCTTTAGGTCTAAACTTAAAACCTTCCTATTCGAAAAGTCATTTCCCCCATAGCAACAACAACCTGACCCGCTGCCTCATAGATACACTGACCTTTGCCCGGCCGACAAACCACCCTGCCTATAGCTATTTCAAAAAAGATTAAGCGCATAAGAAAAAGCAGCTACTGCTGTGCTGCTTTCCGGGGCGCTGTAGAAGTTTACGAGATTTTACTTTACTTTACTTACTTCATAGGGTTGAATTTTGCTCAGAAGAAAGTCAATACATGGCTTGAATGAAGTCAAACACAGCCTCATGTCATTGTGTGCGCAGATCCTATTCTTATATTTAGTTTTCTTTGCCGTCAAATGCTGAGAATCCAGCTTCATATAATATGTGGTTGAGAATGGCAGCAACACTGATAAGGCAATATCAGACAATAGGGCTTATCGCGGAACTAAAATTAGTATCGGCCCTAAAGGAGGTCACGCACACGAGAGCTGAAGTGTATATATTTTTCTGTCTCCGGACACTTTTTTGTAATAAGCTACTCGGGAACTAAGTACCGAGGGCATAAAATATATATATATATATATACGTATATGAATAATGGGATATATATATATATATATGAATATATATGAATAGCCACAGGGGCACGGGCGCCCGGCCTCCCTGTTTGGATCAGGACCGGTCGTGAGATTTGCCCAAAACCAGTGATAAGTTAGAGGTATTTTGGGGTAGTGTTAGATCGAGAAAAACACACAAAGCGTCTGAGACGATGATCTCGTTGGCTCGTTGACAAATTTTGGCCGAAAAATGTGAGAACCCTTATTCTCCAATCCTGGCTACGCCACTGCATTCTTGTGGCACAGCTAAATTCAGAAGTTTGTGTATATACGCGACGGTGTCATCTGATTCTCGGATCCTGGCTGCTTCCCTTAATTGGTTCAATACTGGCTGATAATTGCATGGGAGAATAAAGCGAGGATCCGTTCCAAACAGCCATTGGCCTAGCCACGGCGGCCGGCCCACTGTTCTGGCAGATACCCCGGTCGTGTGACTTGAGCAAGACCGCTGAGAAATTTTGGGGAGGGGTAAGTAGCATAATCGAAGAGAATACATGAATTTGCGAATAACTTATTGAGGAACCTTGTTTGCCCGAAACTCTACATATTCCCCTATTTCGCAACCCTGGCTACGCCATTAGACTATATTCCTGGTAATAAAATTGCGATCCTGCTCAATGCATAAAAAGCCAAATTCTTGCCTATTAGATTCCAATGCTAATTACTATATATTCGGCCTAGATCAGCAGCGTCCAAAATATACGAAATATATTGATTTTAACATTATTTATACATCGGTTTAAAATCAATGTATTTTGCAGTGTAGTGACGTCATCAACTTCCGGTTACTTGAGGTGCGTAGAGAGTTCATTTCTGAGTGTGGCTATCAAATTTCATAGCTGTATCACCAAGCAATCTCCAGTTGCAGCAGTTAATAGATGTTATGGTGTTAAAGACAATGGACCCAAGTTCGCGGACCCGTCATTGGCTGACGTCACTCCTTAATTTAAGAGGTCTATGATATATATATATATATATATATATATATATATATATATATATACACACATATATATATACATATATATATGTGTTTGTGTGTAATTTTCGAATAGATTATCCTGATGGTTTCTGGTTTGGAACTCAAAACTTATGGTGCGCGTTTAGTAACGGAAATAGGAGAAAGCGTTCTCCATCTCGTAACCCTCTGGAGATATCCCACAGGCTCATTTACTACAGAAATCATGCTTTCGATCTTGTGGGCGATAATCCCGTGGATCACAACAGTCCCAACTGGAAAGGCGCTATAGCTTGCCCTATCACATGGGAACCTGAACCAGCCGGAAGAAGTCAACGCCCAATCTCAAGCGTCAACGAATTCAATCGTGGCTACAATGGGCGATATGGAAGCTACAACCTCTTTTCTAACAACTGCCATTATTATGCCAATCGCTTGTCAGCCTTCCTTGAGTATAGTGAATACAGCAATAGCGTGAGCACTAGCGTGATTTGCACGTTGATTCGGTTTCTATGTTAATCGGTGTTTGGGTGGCTCGGTTAGCGTGTGTGAAAAACCAGTAACTGATTGATCTAAATGAAGTCAATTATCAGCAGAGGTTTCGCTTCGACCCATATGCTTAAGCAAAAACAACGATTATATGCCTGTTTGCGCAGAATAGAAATTAAGGACTGTCCATTAATTACGTCAACAAAATAGGGATAGGGAGTTTGAAACTGTTTGACTGTTGTTGACAGTGAGGTCAAAAAATGTTGACGTCAACAGTTTCATTTTTTGATAAAACATAGGAAATTTCATACTATTTATTACAACGGCAAAAAGCCTGACACGCAAAAAACGGTCATCACCACCACATTATGACACTTGATGAACAAAAGAAAGGGGAAAATGGTCACTGACTCATCGCTGCAAAAACAATAGTCTTCAAACTTTTTAGGGGGACCCTTCACTGATCTTAGTGGGGTCAAAAGTTTTTGACACAAATATAAGAAGTCACTGAAAGTTAACAAATGGAGAGGGTTAAAAATTGGCCAAAAAATGTTGACGTAATTAATGGACAATATTATACTTGTATTCATTTAAGTTAATTGATTCTGCTTACATTACATTATATTAGCCTTTGGACAATAAGCCTATTTTGGTGCGAAATCTTCATAATAAAGACGACTATCGATACGCAAGAAAATGATTGCCATTATTAATTGCTTGCCTTCATTAAAGTTATTGATTCTGCTTACATTGCATTATACTAGCTTATGGGAAATAGACCTATTTTAGTACGATGGCCAGGGCCGGTCTTAACGTCTGGCAGTACGGGGGTCTCGCAACAAAGACAAGCCTTGCAGCCACGTTCTGCACAGTAGCGTAGCGAGGGGCGGGCAGCCTCTTCCGGACGCCGAGGTGGGGGCGTGCCAAAATCGGGGGTTGGGTTAGTAAAATAAAGAAAATAAAAATAAATCAGAACCGAGGACGACGACCTTTTTTACTCGCCAAACCACAGAGAGAGATGCTCGCCAGCAACACAGCAGGCTGATGGGACGCCGAGTCGCAGAGTAAGGGGCGCCGAAGGGACATAAGTGATTACCTTTTCTTAACGGTTCAGGGCGCGAACAGTACGTCTTGCCCCAGGGCGCCCTATAGCATCGATACACCATTGGTCCTGCACCGATTGCAGTGATTCAACTCGTAGTCATGTAGGCTATAGAGAAGACTATATATATATATATATATATATATATATATATATATTAGGTGGAGTGAAAAAAACTTTTTTTTAAATTTTTAATTCCAATAGTGATCAAAAGTTGCCTATGATAGCGCACAAGTACTGCAAGAAATTTGGCAGTCTCATGTTGACGTCTTCTGCCCTCTACCCGACGATTTAAAGATGGATGTAGTGAAAGTATTGAGAAAAATATAAAAGTTGTAATTAAGGAATCCAATACCTAATAAAAGTTGCATAACAACATATAGATAAAAGTGACAAATATGAGCTTGATATGTATACATCTTCTACCCACTACCGAGTCAGTTACATTATTAATATGCGAAAGTAAGAATTTTTTATATATCTACCAAGAGTGAACGTGAACACTGAACAACATTAATACTTATCGTAATACTTCAGCTTTGTAAATTGGTGTGGTCTATTCACTGTAATCACAGATAGCGCTGGACCAAAGTTATATTCAGAATATTCACATTAATTTGCATTGGAAATGAAATTGTTTAGTAACGAAATCACGCTTTGTTGTGAATGCGGACATTGTCTTCCTAGCTTCAAATTTTGCTCGGACTAATCCGTCTCTTGCATGTTGTCCAACAACCGTCAATGCTGACTCTGTAACGGCCTTAACAGACCTCTCGACTGCTTGAGTATGGCAAGGAAAGCGAGGGAATTCAATTGCTGATTTGTCGGAATTGTTGAACAACAACTGTTCCAGTTCGTCATCACTTATGATCTTCGTTAGAGGCGGCTCAGTAATTTCACATGACTGTCAATCAATTAATTCCGTATAATCGGATGCATTAAATCGCAGACTAGGAGGTTGAAATATGCGAACTCCTCTCTCTGGCTTCTTGCACGATCGAGCCTTCGTTATCCGTCTCAGTCCCAATTCTCGAATTGCTTTTCGCTCATCCATGATCATTGAGAGAAGTAAATTTTCAGGATGAGCATAGAAGGCGTTTCTCTCAATGACCGGATCGACTATAGACTTCAAATCATCAGGCAAATATCGCGATTTGTTAACGAGCATCCACAAATGCTTTGCACCATCTTTGCAGGACGGCTTGAACTTTACTGCAAACCATACAGGGCGTAGACCTTCAATAACCTCTGTGATTGTCGAGAGAGACTTGCTTGGTTCCTTGGTGGCTATGTACAGGCGTAGTACTCTGCTAGCTAGAGTCAACCAACGAGACATTACGAGTTTTCCCGGACTTTGATTCAACAGTGCTTCATCGCACGAACCACTTTTGAGAGCTCGACACATGTCGTACAAGTATCTCTGATCTGTGCTGAGATCCTGCAAAACATGCAGAGTCAGGTAGCACTTGTAAATCGCATTCAAATTTCGTGAACTGAACTATTGGCATATTCTCACATCGTTGAAGTTGTTGTCCAAGTGGGCCTGAAAAACTGCGTGGTCCTGTAGTACTGCCGTCAAGATACTCGAACAGGTGACGTAGTGGCAGCTCATTGCCATGCAATAGGCATATGAACCAGTGTAGTGGACGCTTCAGATGTACTTGAATGCGATTTACAAGTGCTACCTGACAGTCGGACGATACCACCCTTATGTCCCGTGTTGACTGCCGTTCCATCGCAACCTATGGCTGCCAGCGATTGGATGCTTATCTTTCTTTCTTCTAAGAAATCTGACATGCCCTTCTGTATACACGCATCATTGCCACGCACTGGAGCAATATGTCGCAGATAGTTTGAGTTGGGATCTTCAATCAGCACTGTGTGCTCTTCAAAAACAGTCCTGCGATGTAGCTTACCTCCAACCTCTTTCTGCATTAGGGTCTTGTCTTTTCTGCCTTCAAAGTACAAACCACGAAGATTCGTGGTTCTGCTTGCCGACTACGCGATCAGTTCTTCACGCAGCTGTTTTCTTTCTCTTCGAGGTTTTGATCGGTCAATAACTTCAGATTTATCGCCAGGTGTTACCATTCCAAAGTCTGTAATTATGCTTGATGCAATGTCTGCTGCAGCTATATCAGATATTCCATATCTTTCTGCAGCTTGAAACTGCAAATATTGGACAGTCCGGCGCTTTTGTCCGACTACTTTCAGCCATAATAATTCCGCATTTACTGATAAAAAAACTAATTATCAAGGCATCGTCTTCAACTAGGCCACGGTAGTCGTGCGCGACGTATATTTGCAAAATCGTGGCTAATGCACAGTAGTAAAAATAGACTTATGTAATGTCAATATGAAATGTTGCAACCGAAAATGGCTTAAATTTTCAAAAAATCAATATGGCGTCTTTAAATCGTCCGGTAGAGGGCAGAAGACGTCAACATGTGACTGCCAAATTTCTTGCAGTACTTGTGTGCTATCATAGGCAACGTTTGATCACTATTGGAATTAAAAATTCCAAAAAATGTTTTTTTCACTCCACCTAATATATATATATATATATATATATATATATATATATATATCATATACAGGGTAGCGCAAAAAACCGGACTAGTCACGTTTAGGTTTGCTTTTAGTATAATCCGGTTTTTTGCACCACCCTGTATCTATAGTATATTCCTGGTCGCAGACAGAACATTATAAGTAAATCAGTCAAGCCGAGGGTCGGCGATTTCTTCTTGTTAAATTGAAAGGAGTCGAATAATAAAAAAATTACAAAATGTCGTTAAATAGTTGGAAATAGCGTAATTTTTTAAACTAATTGGTAAAATAATAAATTAACTGCAAATATTTAGTTTTAAACAGTCTAGTTTAACTACTTTTTTCCAACTAGTGCCCATCACTGATTGTAAGTAAGTAAGTAAGTAAGTATGTACCATTTGTGCATTTGTGCAGACAGACTGTGTACGAGGGCTCAAATAAGTAGTGAACCAGTGCAGTGCTGAATTATATAGACAAAACCAGTGCTGGAGACGGTGTAAGAGGATGGAGTGATCCATCCACACTCCACAGTCCACAAAAGCTGCTGAAAATCAAGACGCATTAATGCGAAGACAGAATTAGAACCAAAATAAACAGAAAACATACGAACTAATCTAATATAATCTAATCTTAAACTTCTATAGCGCCACTTCATAATGCACAGGAGCATCAACCAATGGCACACCAAATCCAAATCATTAAAGATCCGGGTCAAATCCAGGGTATCCGGACAGGCAGACGGGTACCAGTCTATGGCGGATAAGCCAGCAAAGTAAAGTAAAATCTCGTGGATTTCTATATAGCGCCTTGGAAAACAGCACAACAGTAGTTGCTTATTCTTAGGCGCTCAGCCTCTCTTAAAATAGCTATGGGGAAGGTATATTATCTGCCAGGCAACAGTCAACATACAAATGGCAGTGAGGCTGGGTTGTTACAGCTATGGAGGATATGATTTTAGAAAAAGAAAGGATTTAAGCGTAGACCTGAAGACTTGAGGAGATAATGCAGGAATTATAGGCAATGAGGATTCAGATTTTATTGTTTGAAAGTGTCCAAGTCTGCGGAGGGAAGCTGGGATCGAGTTCCAAAGTTCAGATGAGGCGTATGAGAAGGCATGGTTGCAAATTACCAGGGATGACTGATTCAGTGAGCTTGACAGAGTGAGGTAAGATGATGAACGTGTGAGTCGGTCGAGGAGGCTGAGGGATTAATAGTGATCTAAGGTAGACAGGTTTTGATGACTGAAGTGCGCTATATGTGTTATTATCTTATATTGGATACGTTCAGTTATTTTAAGCCAATATAATGATTTTAGTATGGATGAAATATGGGAGAATTTAGGTGACTTAGTAATAGCACGAGCAAGCGCATTTTGTATTGATTGCAATTTGCTGATAGAGGCTTTGGTAAGGATATAGTAGAGGGAGTTACAATAATCTAATTTGGAGTGGACTATTGAGGTGGCAATTGTGGAGGCAGTTTTAGTATCTAGGCAAGGGCGTAGGCGGCGAAGGTCACGAATATGAACATAGCAGGCTTTTGACAGTTGGGAGATTTGTGATTCGAAGTTTAGAAGAGAATCAAATTTGAATCCTAGATTTCTAGCAGTTGGAACAGGGATTATTGTGGTGTCAGGAGCCAAAACTAGTTTAGGATTGTCAATTTTGTTGAGTTGTTGGGGTAGTCCAATTAAAAGAAACTCTGTCTTAGATGGGTTAAGAGCGAGGAGATTAGATGACATTCATGCAGAGATTGATGAGAATGCAGATTCAAGCTCAATAATAGATGCATTAAATGAAAGAGGTGAGAAGGAAAGGAATAGTTGAGTGTCATCGGCATAGAGTTGGTGATTTAAATTAAGGGAATTAATGATTTAATATCTCAAATAAATGATGAATTAATAAACGTATCATCTTGGTTATATAAAAATAATTTGGTATTAAATATTGAAAAGACTAACTTTATCATTTTCCATACTAGCAAAAAAATTATACCATTAAACATTCCAAAACTAAAAATAAATAATATTGAAATACAACAAAAAACTGTGACTAAATTTCTTGGAGTAATGGTAGACCAAAATCTTAGTTGGAAAAATAAAACTGATCAGATTGCTTCTAAAATATCTAAAACATAAATATCATAGACATATCATGAAATTTGTAAGTAAAATAACTCTATTGAAATTATATTTTACTCTGATACATCCCTACTAGACCTATTGCATATAATATGGAATCATACTTATAAATATTTAACAGAAAAAATCCAAATTCTACAAAATAAAGCAATTAGGTTAATAACATTTTCAAATAGATATTCAAATGCTAGTCATCTTCATAAAAATCTAAATATTTTAAATGTCACTAATATTTATAAACATCAAAGTGCAATATTTATGTACAAATACATTAATAATCTGCTACCAAAAATATTTTATATAGAGGAGCATTTTAAAACAGTAAATAAAAGAAACATGTACAATGTAAGAAATAGTGATAAATTATCTATTCCCTTTGCAAGAACTAATACTAGACTTTTCACAATAAAAATATATGGCCCACACACATGGAACAATCTCCCTACTCAGATTAAAAATATACCAAACCTAACACTGTTTAAAAGAGACTTAAACAAATAATACTTCAGGATTAGACATATTTTTTAACTTTAATCTTTAATCTACGTTAATACAGACACTTATATACTACGTGTATTTTTTTTTACTTAAATTCAAATCATTAAACTAATTCTTAACTTATGTCTGCTATCATTATAAAATTTCATATGTACTGGTTACTTTCTTGCGGGATCCATGATCCCTTCAGTAACCATTTATTTATTTATTTCTCAATTTGATTTATTACAATGCTATTATTATTGGACAAGTACATAGGCTTATGTACCTGCAATTTCTGTTTATAAGTTATGTAAATTGTGAAATAATTATGGAGAAATAAATAAAGAAGATCCTTTGTGGATCATCATCATCATCATCATCATCATCATCATAATCATAATCATCATCATCATCATCATCATCATAATCATCATCATCATCATCATCATCATCATCATCAAGGGAATTAATTAAAGATGAGAGCGGTGTGGTGTAAAGGTTGAACAGTACAGGCCCAAGAACAAATCCTTGAGGCACTCCAAAATCTACACTGTGAGATAGAGAAATTTGGCTAAGACAGGACACTTGAAAAGACCAGGATTTAAGGTAAGATGAAAACCAGTTGTGAGCTTTTTCAGATATTCCAAACCAGAGAGAGAGTCGTTCGAGCAGAATTTTGTGATCTATGGTATCAAATGCAGCAGAGAGGTCAAGGAGATAAAGGCCAGTAACTTGTCGGAGACCAATTGCGGTTAAGAGTCTGCCATGAATGTAGGCAAGAACGGTTTCAGTTGAGTGATGTTTAGTGTAGGCAGACTGATGAGCATTATACAGCGAGTTATTTGAAAGGTGTTCGGTCAGTCTGGAAAGCACGATTTCTCAGTAAGTTTTGATAGAAGTGAAAGATTTGAGATGGGGCGATAGTTATTAAGATCTTCTCTTTCAAGACCAGGCTTTTTTAGGAGAGGAGTGACAAAAGAGTTTTTGAATGAAGATGGGAAAGTGCCTGAGGTAAGAGAGAGGCTAATGATTCTAGTTATGATAGGCGTAAGCACGATGGCACACTGTTTGAGTAAAGAGGTAGGTATGGGATCTAGGTCACATTGTTTGTTTGGAAGAGAAAGTAGCAGTTTGGATAGCTTTTCATCAGTTGCAGGAGTGAAGCTGGATAAATTGCATGGAGGTTGTGAGGGAGAAGGGTAATGAGGAGAGGTGGTTTCAGTAATAGTGGAAGACTTAAGGACACTGCGAATCTTGGAGACTTTTGTAGAGAAGAAATTAGCAAAAGATTCAGCAAGTTCTGACAGGGAAATGGATTGAGGGAGAGGTTTTGATTCTTTGCGATGGAAAAGATCATTTACGGTTTTCCAGAGCTTACGTGGGTTTGAGCCATTTGTTGAAACGATGTTGAATAGTATTTCTTTTTGGCAGGTGTAAGGAGATTATGATAGCGGTTGGTGGCGGAACGAAGATTTAAAAGGTCAGATGGAGAATGTGTTCTATGTTATGTTCGTTCAAGACGTCTGCGAAATGACTTGAAAGCATGAATGAAAGAGTTATACCAGGGTTTGCTGTTGTGCGATGAAAGAGGTCTTGTGATGATTGGAGCATGTTTATCAAGAAGACCGGATAACACAGAATTGTATTTATTGATCAGTGACGGCAGAGAAGTGGGGGGTGGGTGGGTTAGTAATTAGTTCAGATGATTTAATTATTGTCGTCACAGAACAAGGCTACGTCAATTTTGTTAAGACGGCGGAATGAGTAGGTGCCACGAGGCGGAGGAGTTGCCGAGTAGATACTTAAATTGGTGAAGATGGGAAAATGATCAGATGGAGAGAATTGGCTAATTGCTGAAATTGGAGATAGTGATGAAGAAGAAGACGTGATGAGCAAGTCTAAAGTATGTCCAAAAGTGTGAGTAGGAAGAGATATGTGTTGTGTGAGGTTTGTCTGAGTGAGCAGTTGTATGAATTGGATAGAGTTAGCATCATCACTTTTATCAACGTGTACATTGAAATCACCAGTAATTAAGAACTCATGTTGAGTTGTAGCTGCAGAGCCTAAAAGGGAGGAAATTTCGTCGAGGAATGTCATGAATGAGGTTGAGTATTTTGATGATGATGGGGGGGGCGGTAAATGTTGAAAATAGTTAGTTGTGAGAGGTCAAGAAGATGGGTTTTTCATCTTTTTCTAAAAATCTGCAATGAATTTGCAATGCGCACATGTTGAGGCAATGAGTTCCAGAGTTTGGGGGCGGCCACTGAGAAGGCACGAGAACGAAGTACTGTCCGAGTATGGAAGAGAGAGAGAGAGAGAGAGAGAGAGAGAGAGAGAGAACTATTGCAAACGAGGATCTGGTCGAGTATTTGCTTGTTTTTCACAGAACGTTTAGAAAGAATGTAATTAGGTTCCTTGTAATTAAGTGTGTCATAGCCCTGAAGACAGATTTTAAAGTCTATCCTTTCTTTAATAGGAAGCCAATGAAGACCCTTACGAACTGGGGTTATAAGCTCACGTTTTTGGGTATTTGAAACCACCCGAGTCAGTGAATTTTGAACAAGTTGGAGTTTAGCCAGGTTGGATTTTGATATGCCAAAGAGAAGGGAGTTGCAGTAATCAAGACGGCTCGACATTAAGGCATTTGCTAAGAGCATTAATGCAGATTTATTTAGAAATTTCCTAATACGGTATAAATCACTATGATGATAGTGAGCGACTGCAAAAGTCAAAGATAATTCATCCTTTTCCACAAAAGAATAATTAATTTGATGTTTGTTTAAATTACGACTGGAGGGATGCAGTTGTCACTGCTATATTCAAGAAGGGTACCCGCGGGGAGCCAGGAAATTATAGGCCAGTGAGCCTGACCTGTACAATATGTAATGTTCATGAAAAAATAGTAAAAGCAAAGTTATTGAATCATCCCATGAGACACGAGATTTCAAAGGATAGCCAGCATGGGTTCTTAGAGGAAGATCTTGCTTAGCAAACATATTAACTTTTAGAGGAGATTTATGACAAGCTAGATGAGGGAAAAGCAGTTGATGTAATATACCTGGACTTTGCAAAAACATTCGACAAAGTACCTAATTTAAGACTGGCAGCCAAGCTTCAGGCCAGTGGAATTGGCGGTAGAGTTCTTTGTTGGATAAAAAAAATTGGCTTCTAAATAGAAGACAGGAGGTAGGCATAAGAGGCAAGTACTCAGATTGGGCGGAGGTTATAAGTGGGGTGCCACAAGGTTCAGTATTGGAACCCATATTATTTTTAATATATATAAATGACATTGATGATGACATAATGTCAACAATTTCAAAATTTCAAAATTTGCTGATGAGAAAAAACTGTCTAATTAATTAGAATTAGTAAATTGTGATCTAATTAAGTTAATTAGCAGCTTAATTATTTCAGGAATGACGATGGTTACGAATTATTGTCAAATGACAAATGACAATAATTATTAATACAGTCGAGTTTTAAACATTATTATTAATAGTCAGATGGCAATGTTAATCAACTTGTCTCTGTTGCACTTGCATGACAATGACAAGCAACTCCTTCCTCTTCTTTGTCTTTTCTTCATCAAAAGTTTTGTACTTGTAAGGTGTGCATAGCTTTGCATGACTTATGAAATTCAACGTAATTTTTATTGGTTTCCAATCGCCAGTTACCCTCTTCTTCATGTCTTGAAGAATCCAGAAATGCACGTTTTATTGTCTGTTTGGTTGACTTTAAAGTCCGTAAAAAATTGTCCAGATTGTCAGGTATTTCTTCCAAAAATTCGCAATGATCAACCAACAATTTACAATGAGATATTATGAGGTCGTTGATATTATCATTGAAACATTGACAGAAAAGAAAATACTTTTTAGGATGGAAATCTAAGTATGTAAGCAAGTACTTTATGTCCAGAAAGTTAGATTATTAAGATTATAATATATATTTCGATTTAATTAAAGTGATTTCTAATTAATTAGAACTAGCTTTAAAAATCTAATTAATTATAATTTTAATTACATATACAGTTTGTCTAATTAATTTGAATTAGAAAATTAGCACATATTCTAATTAATTAGCTAATTAAGCTTAATTAGCTAATTAAAAATACAACACAGGTCATAAAGGGAGGCAGTCATAACTGGGGCGCCTAAAATGTGATACCGAACTGTAGACTAGGGTAGACTCTGAGACTGGCGCCTCCAAGACTAGATGGAATGACTGCCGTCTTAATCTTTGCCTGGAATTCCACCTCGGGTCGGAAATATCAAGTTCGGCGATGGATTATACTCGGAAGACTGCGACTCAGGATTTCGCCGCCTAATCTTGCCATGATGAGAGTTCCTTACAACAACACTGAAATACTCTGGTTCAGCTCACCGAGAAAGACTCATCTAATATGTCAACCCCCACTCTCCATTGCAGGAGCGATGGTAGCACCGACAACTCAATTGCGGCTACTTGGAGTCCTCCTGGATCAGAAACTTATCCTGGAGAGCCATGTGCATAATGTAACAAGAGTATGCTATTTACACCTACGAAAAATCAAACAGATTAGACGCTATCTGCCGACAGACGTAGTGATCCTATTGGTGCTTACAATAATTCTGACAAGAATCGATTAATTATTGTAATAGCGTCCTTTATGGACTACCAGAAAATCGACGGCGATGTCTACAGTCAATTGTGAATACATCTGTGAGACTGATTTTTGGTGCGAGATGGTGCTTAATTAACACGTTGAGCGCTAGGGACGTCAACTGACGTCCTTATTTTGGTTTCTCAGGGCGCTAGGGACGTCAAATGACGTCCTTAGTTCAATGCAAACTATTTTGGCTTATACGGATCTTGGAATCATTCTTCTGCTTCCTTTAGCTACTAGAATGAGTGACCAATCAAAAAGGCGTATTCTATGGAAGATGTATGAATATTTGTCCTATAAACATTTGTTCAAAAAACCACAATAATACTCAACCACAGCCTCGTAATTATAATCACCCCTGAGGCGTCGTATAAGCGTACACCCGAAGAATTCCTGCAAGGACTACTAGATCTAGTAGTCCTTGATTCCTGCTACGATGTAATTACGTAGCTTGCATTGTCAAATCTTCCATCCAGTGAAGCGGACAATTTTTGGCTCGGGGTGTGAGGGAGGAATTTGGACCAGATAATAAAGGTTGGAATTTAAATTGAAATTGTTTCCATTTTATGGCAGTAATTTCTCCAATCGCTATTGTTGAGCTAACTATTGTTCCGTCACCTTACAGGGCACCGGCATTTTCCCTATGCATACCTGAGTAAAGTGAACATGATACTAGTAACAGATGGCTTCTAAACGCATCTGCTTCAAAATATTTTCCCCTACAGGCGTATAACGTGATTGTGCCTTGAAAATAATTTAGCGGCATTCATGTTGGTCACGCATGAACGCATTCGACACCAGCCGCGTCCTAGGAATCCATCGTATCGCAGTCAACGTGTTAAGAGATAAATTGCACTGGTTACGAGCAGTGTTTAATCTAGACTCCTGGACTCCGGGGGGAACCGAAAAAGCCGGAGGGAAACTGACAAAGCCGGGGGGAATTCTGCTAGGGGCCGCTGTTAGTCCATGTAGTATTCCAAAATTTCCGGGGGGAATTTGAAATTTCCGGTGAAGGGCAATCCCCCCCCCAAAAACGGCCTAGATTAAACACTGGTTACGAGTTCCTGAACGCATAATATACAAGAGATGTCTGATAACGTTCAGTGCTATAAATGATCAAACTTGTCCTTATTATCTGGCTACACTGATTCGAAGACTGGTTACGCCTAGAACAGACAGCTTCGCTCCAGTAACAAGGTCTCCCTAATTATCCCACCACCTTTGCAAACAACGATTCTAGGTGAAAGATCGGTCACCAGAGGGAACCCACTTCTGTGGAATTCCCTCCCGGACTTCGTAACTAATTCGAAATCTATTGAACAGTTCAAGAAGAATCTTAAGACACACTTGTTTAGTACGTCGTATGATTGTTAACTCATTATTGTAAAGCACTCTTGATTTAGGCTTATGCCTTGTTATAGGACTCGATAAATTATCAAATAATAATAATAATAATAATAATAATAATAATAATAATAATAATAATAATAATAATAATAATAATAATAATAATAATAACTCAGCGGAATATCAGCATCTTCCGTGCTTCGTTGGCTCGTCTGCTGTGAACGGTTTTTTACGAAAGACCGCTGTTTTATAGGATTCTCCACTGTATTCGTCAAGGCGGGGAATTCCTTCATTACATCAAAGCGGAATCTCAAGATCGTCATCCTAGGCTCGTCATCGACATGCCAACTATGTCAAAGCGCCCTTGACTTTGGCCTTGGATTTGTTGCGGCTCTATAGAAGTCATTTCGGGTAATATAGCCTACTGGACTGTCATGTACATGAATGTAAATCAATTAAATTTAAGCTGATTTCAGTACATTTTACAAGCTTTCCACAAAACGTAAGCCATAAAATTCTAACATTTCATGTAAGTGATGAGCTTCAAGTGTTTAGAAACCGCCAAATACTAATATGAATCAACTTGGAATTTCATTGTAGAGGCTTTAAACACAGGTATATTAATAAACATTTTTTCAAAATGTAGGTCTATTTCATTTTATCTATCAGTATCAGGAAAATGTTTGCTCTAACTTGAAGGGGTTTGACCTAGAATCTTATATATTCTATAAGCTTCCGCAGTTTGTCAACGCAGAGATATGAGTTATTCTAAAATGTTCTAGAGCTATACAGTGTAAGTTATAAAGGGAAGATTAAAATCGAAATGCAGGCATCTTGAACACTATAACCAAGCTCATACTGTAGGCCTACTGTATGCAGCGTAAAATCACAACTGCAATTCAAAATAATATTAGAACCAGCGTTACACATTCTCTTCAGTCACGGTCTCCAACGGCGACGATCTATCTGCTTCTGTGTCATCACCTGCTTCTTCTATGCTGTAATAGACTTCTGTATCCTCCAGTTCCAGATAAGGAGCATCTGCTATCGATTCGTAGTTGCCATCGCTGGCAAGATTAGCGATGTCTTCGTAATATCCATTGTCGGTGTCTATTTTGTCGTAATAACTATTTATCGTAGATTCCACGAGCTGAGTAAGTCGGTGCTTTCTTAAGGCCCTGGTATCGTCTGTCGTCTTCTGTGTTTTCTCCAGCGACAGATGATTTTCTACCCAATGATAATATCATTTCAATTGGGTGGCTACCAGAAAGTTTTGTGCCAGTTTAGAAATAAAGAATCAGGCTATAAATACTTTGAAATCACACTATACTATAGGCTATCATAGAAGTTCATATTTGCATCAGCTAAAAAATATTTACATTTGAAAGTCACAATAATGTGAAACTGAAATGAATGAAGTAGCCTATTTTAAAAATATACCGTTCATGCATATAGTTAGGCCTAGTTAATATTATAAAATGTTGGCAATATATTGTTCGTGATACCTCTACACCAGTGGTTCTCAGACCCCTTTGTCTCGCGGACCACTTTTGAGTGTAAACATTTTTCGCGGACCACCTGAGAAATATGAAACCAGTGTCTGCCGAAAAAGCTCGACAAGCAAAAAACGTCATCGCCTCTCAAAAAAGGTTTACAAGCAAAAAAACGTTATCCGTAATTTTTTTGTTTTTTTTCACAATATGCCGCGGACCACTAGACGCCCTCTCGCGGACCACTTTTGGTCCGCGGACCACGGATTGAGAACCGCTGCTCTACACGAAAAACGCATATTGTTGTGCGCGGAATTTTACAATGGAAACCACGTTTTCCCACACTTATATTTTCAGAGCCAACTTTATTTTTCAAGCCTAATAATTAATTGCATCTCTAAGTTTCTGAAACGTGTGCTTTGAGTCACCCATGTATCAGCGTCTGTTTGTGACAATGGTAACCATTCCCTTAATTTAACCTTCAAGGTGGTGGGACACTACCCGCGCATTGCGCGAGTTCATTTTGACGTCCTTTGCGATCGTGTTGAACGTGTAGGAGCGAGTTTCCACACAGGCAAAAATTAAGCCGCGCCTACAACAGTTGATGTAGCGCTGAAAAAATGGCAGACGAAGAATTAGTTGCTATTTGCGGAATGATGATTTTAACAACATGTATCATCGCATCGGTACCTGCTTTGTCGAAAGAAAAGAAGTCATAGAAACCCAGGAAGGCTAGACTTTGGCCTTGGTCATGACCACGGCGATACATAAGTTGTCTTGATAATAATAATAATAATAATAATAATAATAATAATAATAATAATAATAATAATAATAACAATAATAATAATAATAAAATATACCGGTAAATAAAGAAGCGTTTAGCTTTCAAATTTATTTCACTCTATTTCGTTGCATTGCGTGTAGATTCATTGTGTAGGCCTAATATATACATTCATGATTCACGTACCTGGTGTGGACTGGAGTTTTCCAGCAATCTCGAGCCATATCGATGGCTTTTTATCACTTTCTTTATACGTATCGCATGTGCTATCACATAAAATGGGATGCGCCGCCACCTCATTCAATATATTTATATCAAATTTATATCAAATTCACTTTTTGTAGCCATGATTATTTTTCTCTTGTTTTCTCTTCATTTCAAATTATTTGGGGGGCTGACCATAGATTTATTATTAAAATATTAAAGTCTATGGGGCTGACGTTTCAATCGATGCCTGATTGGTTAAAAAGTCAAAATGAACGCGACCGAAACTCGGGTGAATGTGCAACCACAATCAGTCGTGCGCGGCGGCGTTGATTTTCTCCCGTCCGTGTGCTTGCACGCGATCATTGTATGCTAATGTCCCAGTCACCATTCGAAAGCAGCTTATCATTCAAGCATTGAAAGCTCTTTCGCAAAGGACGTCAAAATGAACTCTCGCAAAGCGCGCTAATGTCCCACCACCATTATAGATCCTTCTTTTCTGCACCCGTTCGTAACCACCGAGGGGGTACTACCCCACGGATATCTCGTCTTGTGTGCTAGATATCCTGGATTGTTAAACATCATTGGAAAGTGCTTAAAACTGTGGAAAAGCTTCATCTCATTTAGATGTTCTTCTTGTTGTGATAATTATTTGTAAGACGAAACAAGACGATAATAGCGTTCGATGTAAACAAAACGCCGCAATATCAATACAATATATATATATGGTATGGTATGGTATCGTCCATCCTCATTGCTGAGGGTCGGAGGCTATGCAGGCTGATGACAAGGTTCTCCACGTGACTCTGTCTTTTGCAGTTCTGATGCAATTGATAATTGGTTGTTTTGTCCATTCCACAATATCATCCGTCCATCGTCTACGAGGCCGTCCTCTCTTCCTCTTGCCATTAATTCTGCCATGCAGTATCGTTGTACATAAATTGTCTGCTCGCACTATGTGACCAAAGTATTTCAGTTTCCTAAATTTGATAACTGAGTATAGACGCCTATTTTCCCCAAGTTCTTCTATGATTGAGGCATTTGTTCTATGTTCTTTCCAGCTGATGGACATCATTCTTCTGAAAGCTGTCATCTCGAAAGCATTGATTCTTTTCTGATCTGCCTTTTTCACTGTCCAAGCTTCAGCTCCATATGTTGCAATGGGCCAGACCAATGCTTCCATCAGGCGTTTCTTTATGTGCAGACTGAGCGACCGATCCTTCCAAACAGTAGTGAGTGTCTTTATGGCTGAACGCCCCATGCCAAGCCTTGATCTTATTTCAGAGCTGCAGTCATTATCCTCTGTAATTAATGAACCAAGATAACGGAAGGTTTCCACTTGTTCGATAGGTTGCCCACGACACATGATATTGATTTTGATCCTTTTGTCTGTAGCTACCATTACCTTTGTTTTTTTAATGCTAATTTGATGCTGATATATATATATATATATATATATATATATATATATATATATATACTATAATAATAATATATAAATGCACTTATAATATTTGATGCTGTGCTTGTCACGAAATAAAGATTATTATAATATGTAAAATGTAAATAAATATAAATAAAACAATAAATAAATATGCAAATAAATGAGTAGATAACTATGAATGGATATGTAAATATGTAAGAAAATAAGTAAAGGAAGTAAATAAAAGATCAGGTTGAAGCTAGCATGAAGCAAAGTATACTTAGATACTTAGATAAACATACTTTATTTTTTTACATTGATTGTGCCGATCACTTAATTTAATCGGCTTCATTTAATGCTACGCACTTTTGGGTTACACTTACAGGTTTACAGTGGCCATACTGAACAAATGCCTAGAGATAGCAAATATATTTTGCATCGCTTTGTAGCCCAAAACGGGTTCAGAAAGTCATAAAAGCTTTCAAGAAAAATCCAATTGGTTTTGAAGCATCTGAGAAAAGATCGACCTTGGGGGTAAAATACCCCCCCCCCGGTGGGTCTCTATGGGTTAAACTGTGTAATAGTGTGTATCGATTTTGATAACATACACGTAGCTTCAAAGTATGTATCGGTGTTGTATCGCCTTTAGATAAACATGCTGAAATGTGTTAATTCAGATTGTAGTAAGGCTATTCCCAGGAATAGTGGATGCTGCCAACAATAAAGAAACGCCACACAACAAATGGTGTGATGAATTAGAATATGGTGCAAAGCAAAATCAGTCTGCAGGATGTGAGCCACAGAGCTTTAGGCACACAACAAAATAACTGCATTGCAGATATACCATCAAACAACAAAGACGCTGAGCTCATGGATATTAATGCCAATTTGTTACCACAGCATAGCCAGTAGTTCTCTGGCATCTTTCTGACCCTCAAATTGTCTCAATTTCAAAAAATATAGTCGTGTTACCTCTTGACGATCAATACAGCGATCGTAATCGAGGCGATGCAAAGTAGCGCGGCAACACCAATAACTGACCTGACTGGAAAGAAACATCGCTAAAATATGAATGATTAATCGTTGGTGATGTTTGACTAGCAATAGGAAGACAGAGAATAAAGTATACAGCTTAAAAGATGTACCTGGAACTAAATACAACATCGAAATGATAAGAAAAGCCAGAAACAGAAAAGAGTAGAAATCCATGATCGCCGACGCACCAATACATGGCACGTGAAGAAGATGTGTAACGATGCTCGTCTAGTACTGTAATTAACGTAACCGTTTTAATATGTAACTGCGATGTTATAACTCAAAACTTCATGAGACAATAAATGCTTGCGTATGATCACAGATTATAAACAGCAAAAATCAAATTGAAATACCCGCATGTACTGTCACTGTGTTTATTGGCACTAAATCATAATAGTATGTGTGCTGATCAGTGTTGGGTATGTTACTTTTGCAAAGTAATTTGTTACTGTTACTTGTTAAAAAAATTCAAATGTAACATGTTACTGTTACTGTTACAGCCATAAAAGCAACAAAATTACTTTTTTGTTACAACAGACTATATTCATTATAAATTGATACCACGAACAATTTACATGGTCTCTACAGATGACTATTGGAAATTTATTTCCAATATTAAATAAGCTGTCATGCATGATATTAATCAAATTAATTGAAATTATACAGTATTCCAAAGTCAATATAAAATAATGACAACAATTTACTCGTATACAGCCAAAAGGATACACCAGCAGTACATAGTTAACATAACATAACATGTCAATGTCATATGACTCATATCTCATATCAAGCAATCATTAAATATTCAATCGCCAGATCATTAAAATGCCATTTTCATGTAACAGGCATATGAACAAAGTAAGCCTGCAGTAAAAATGATGCCAATTTTAATTACCGGTTGTCAGAAATTGCCTATTTGCTCTTAGCAATGCCTGTCGCTCAAAGTGGAAGTCTGATAGACGGTTTCGCCTTGATGTCAAAATCTGTCCTCCAAGACTAAACAGACTTTCCACTGGCGCACTAGAAGGAAGAGGTGTGTTGTACTTTTCAAACACCTTCTTCACTATTGGAAAGTTGTGCAAACAGACAATTTCTTTGGAGTTATCAGACAGATACAAATCCACTTCTAAAGTAGCATCTGCGTGTTCAGTCGTGCTAGCATTGAAGCAGAAGAATTCATCATCAGATCCCTCACCGTGTGCATCAGGTGAGTTTTCTGCTGCAGCACCTAGAACTGACTGCTGTTGTGCAACAAGTCGAACTTGCTCCTGCAACAAACTTCGAACCTGCCGAGAATGAGCCTATAGCCGAACCCTTACCTTACCTTTTATGCAGAACCTTGTAAGGAAAATTGATCACTTCACTAACTCATACAATTTGTGGACATCCCCTAAAAAACAGACATAAGGGGTCAATCGGACAAAGCTGCACATTTTGTGTATCACTGCACTTTTAGAAAGACCCTGCAAGGCTGTTTGTGAATTACCATCAACAAGCCATGTAGGAATACATGATGATGATTAGGAGATAGAGAAGGAGAAAGAGGAATATATTAAGCCAGTCAGTCCTTTCACATGGCCAGCTAAAATGTGGCGTCATCGCGAGCTAGAAACCCGGCAGACGTCAGATTGCTCATCAAGCCATGTTCCCGGTCAAAGACAAATCATTGAACAGAATGCTAAAACATTTAGAAAAAACTCAGTAAATGAAATAGCCAAGCCTGTCCCGACATTTTTGACAGGCAAGCAGCTAGTTATTATATAGTACAATTATTTTGTTTCTTTCTCATCGTACAAATTCCTAGCTAAGATTGTATACACCCAGGCTGTTGCGTGTGTTCTGTCAATCTGTATGACCGATACTCATTCATAATAAGCATTTAATAAACCTCAAAGAACTTAATATTTTCACAATTTTTTATTGAGAAGCTAATGCGTTATTCTAAGTAGATTTTACTTGCCACATAATATGGCAATTATTTTGGTGTTGATTTCATTCATGTCAAACATAAGGCAATATTTCTATATCAACTGCTCTTCATATCTTTCACAACATACTAACAGATAAATATGAGGCAAAATAATTATCTGATATCTCTACGCTAATCCTTTTCAATAGAATCCTTCTCGATCCTCGCATAACTACTAGCAGCCGTGCCACACAGAGAGCTATTATAGGACTATTCTTACTCTTTAGAATTATACTCTTTCTCTTTAGTCCATTCATTCATGGACAATTTCTATCGCGTTGTAACAAGGCTGCGGCCCACTACAGAAGCGCTTTGTCATCTCAACAACTATGCCCAACCTAAACAGATGCGTCTCTGTGGCGACCATGTGCCACAGATAGCGAGAGCATTATTATTATTATTATTATTATTATTATTATTATTATTATTATTATTATTATTATTATTATTATTATTATTATTATTATTATTATTATTATTATTATTATTATTATTAAAGATTGCTTAACTGCATAAACTTGTTAGTTAATAACTTTAATCTAATTAATTAGCGTTTATAATAATGTATTTGTACTAATTTTAATTAATTAATAAAGTTTTAATTCGTGTAAAACGGACAGAGTACGCGCTAGGCTAGAAGACGCTAAGGCTGCGGTAAAATTTTTAGAATCGCCACGGCCGCCCAAAGACCGAGAGATAGGTTATAGAAACCGGCAACGATTATATATAGGTTCCCGGGAGAGCCTTCGGTCTTCAGCGACTAGAGAGTTTGGCCGCTGAAAGACCGTCGCATGTAAGACGGAGGCTGCGCGGAGCGAGGTTTCCGCTGGGAACCGTGCGTCTGGCTGTTCGACGCGTGCGGCAGCGGTCGGATGTGTAGTCGCTGCGTTCGCCTGAACACCGGCGCCCGGTTACCAGGGGTGATTAGCGAAGAGTTGGGCCATAGACGGGGTCGCTTACCACCGATAACGACGACGCCACTGCCTAGGGAAGCGGACGTGGCCCTACAGTTTAAAATTCCGCATAAATTCGGCGCCCGGACCACCAGGACCTGTTAGCGATGCGCGTCGCCGGCGGCGAAGCGCCTTTCGCCGCTGCCGACGACGCTAAGGGGTGGGTCCGAAGTTAAGCTTTCTGACGGATAAAACGCGTAGACAGGGACATTTGGGAGCGAGCGCCCTCAAGGGCTGGTTCTAAAAATTGAAAATCTCTGAAATATGGGAATTTATGTAGCACGCGTCAATAGGAGGACGCAGGCGGCTGTTGTAACTAAAGTTCGCTTGAGACGCGCGCTCAGCTGGCAGGAGCTATTGCCGCGCCGCTTAGCCGTAGACTAAGCCCCTGACCACCGCTAACGAAAACGCTATTAGACAGGTCCCTACTTTTTCCTATTGACGGCAACTACGTGAAAATACAGACAACTGACGAAAAATCCGCCTAAGTGCTCGTCAAAAAGTTTCAAAACTCTGAAAATTTCAGTCTTTGTCATGACATGTGCTTTTCGCAGTGTGGCCGCTTATACTGTGAGGCGATAGAGTAAAGAAAGCACAGCGATTGAAAGCGAGTATTTGGATCCCGTTTAAAGTGCTAAAGCTTATCGTTTCATATTGACGTATCAAAGGCTATTGAATGCATTTCCGTTATCGCTAGTTATTTTGGCTGTCCGGACTGCGTCTAGCTACCGCGTCTTTGTCCGTGTTACCAGTGTTGCCACTGTAGCCATTGTTGTCATTGTTGCTTGGTTTATTAATAAAATAAAAATAAACCAATAAAGGCAAGTTGGTTCGTGTCTTTGAAAGTCGCTGGGACGCCGGAGTCTCAGCGCACTGTCCGTGAAGGTGAGCCTTGGCGGTGATGAAAATCGCCACCCGGGGTCACGTTAGTGCCCAGGAGGTCAATTCTAAGCCAAGGGAGGAGACAGACGCCCGCCTGTCGTAAAGGCGCGGGGAGACAGTTTGGGTGAATCGACGGCCAAGGAAAAGAGTGGACCGCCGTCCATTCAGGCACGGATAACTTCGGGTTTGGTGAAAGCGTGCTAAGAAGCCGCAACAGGCTAGAGACAACGCCGCCTGTCTATAAGAGAGCGGAAAACGGCTAGATTGCTGAGAATGAAGAGACGTGGGGCCAAGTCGAAGCCAGAGACCAGGAATACCTATCGGAATCGCTTAAGGCGCCGAGACCAAGCGGCGGCCAGCGATAAGAGGCATGAGTTAAAGGGTCTATCGGACGAGGACGAGGCCGGAACGAATAGAGAATCAGAGGAGGGAAATGAGAACCCTACGTTGAAGAGCGGCCGTCCTGCCCGGCAGCCGCGGACACCTCCTCTGATGTCGGAGAACCGGAAAGGGAAACTGACGCCGCCGATCAGGCAGAGTCGGCGGCTGATGGCGATCGGGAGACCGAGCGGGCGTTGGGGGCCGCCCGACCGCCGGCCGCTCTACGAGACCGCGAGCCGGGGTCGCCACATCTCTAGGCTCTTGATGAAGTGCTCAGCGGTGTGAGCCATGGCGACATTGTCGGGAAGAGAGTTCCACAAGATAAGATTACCACGTGTAAAGGATTTCTCTCCAAACTTAGCAGTCTTGGACGGAGGAGGAACATGAAGTTTGACCCCACGACTCGAGCGCATCGACTCTTTTCTGTCATTGCTCTGCGGTCTCTTTACGAGAGAGGCAAGGTACTCCGGAAAGCACGGGTCGTGCAGCGCTCTGTAGTTCAACTAGCATCTCTTGAACACAATCCGGTCAGGGACTCGAAGCCAATGAAGACAATCCCTGAGAAGTGGTGTTACGTGCTCACACCAGCGACATCCGAACACAGTCCGCGCCCAAAAATTAAGAACAGACTGCAGGCGTTCCAGTTTGTAACCGGGAGTTCCCACAGGACACTATTACAATAGTCAATCCTCGTTAGCACCAAGATCTGGACCAAGTCTACCACTCCGGATACAGGCAGATATCACCGGACTGATTGAATTCTTCTTAATTGCTAGTGACATCGCCTGATCACATCATTTAGGTATGGCTCGAATGACAGAGTCCCGTCAAAGGGTACCCCCAAGAGCCGCACACACTCAGAGGGGACAATGGTAACATCACCCATCTCGAACGGTTTGTGACTCACCAACATCTTTCTCCGAGGGGTGCTAACCCAAAGGAATTCGGTTTTTCCAACGTTAAGGGTCAATCGATTTTCCTCCGCCCACTTTGGCGGCTAGACACTCGAGTAACCGCTCCCGCAGCACCTCCACATCACCTAGGAGGCAGGACGAGCAAGTCTGGCTATCGTCAGCATAACTATGGGGTGTCAGTCCAAAGGCCCCAATTATGGATCTCAGGTCAGCCGTGTACAGAATGAAAAGTAAGAATGAAATAAGGTCAAGTAAGGAACTTCAGGAACCACACATCCAGCACTCCACCCCACAAAGTTTCCCACCACACATTACAGATTGCACCTGGTCAGAGAGATAACTAGCTATCCAACGCAAGAAGGAACCACACACACGAACGATTTCTCGAGCCGGCGAATGAGGATATGATGATCGACAGTCAAATGTCGACGAGAGGTCAAGAAGACATAAAAGTACATCGAATCGCAGTGTGGTAGTTCTGAGAGACACTAGGTCTTTGCAGAGTTTGGTTAAAAAAGATGTTCTAAATGAAGGTGAATTTGTTGACACTAATGAGGTGAGATTGATTCGTTGTGCTAATGGTATTGTGTCTGAGATTCCTTTGGTTGAAGTGAAGTTGCAGAGTAAATTTTCTGATGGTGTTATTTTGCTCGGTGTAACTGAGTATTTACCTGAGAATGCTGATTTCATAATTGGAAATGACTTGGACACTAATTCAAAGATTGAAAGTGTTAATGTGGTTACACGTTGTTTGCAAGCAAGGAAATTAAGTCAAGCAAATTTAAATGGTGATGTTGTTGATGTTGCTACTGATAATTTCAGAGTTGACACTGATAATGTAAATGATATTATTGTGGATGAGAACAAGGAGTTTGTGAATTTGTGTGACGGTGATTTGTCTAAATTGTATTCTGATAATGTTGTATCTTCTGATAGTGAAATGGATGTGGTTCATAATGATGAAAATGCAAGTGTGGTTCATGATGTTGAGTTGTCAGATGAGTCAGTAATTAATGATGTAGGTGATGTTGATTTTAATTGTATTTCGCATAATGATTTGATTAAGCTACAGAGAGAAGATATTTCATTGAGATCACTGTATGATTTGGTGAAAGATGAGAGAAATGGTATTAAATTACCTTGTTTTGTAATTCAAAATGATGTGTTGGTCAGAAAGGCAAGTCACAAATGCATTTCTGATGTGGATTTGGGAGTGGATCAAATTGTGGTTCCCAAAATTTTAAGGCATAAGTTATTGTTCTTAGGGCATGATAATTGTTTTAGTGCACATTTGGGTATTCAGAAAACTTTGGATAGATTACAGAGAAATTTCTGGTGGCCTGGTATTTCTAGTACAGTGAAGAAGTATTGTCGTACATGTGATGTATGCCAGAGGTTGGGCAAAGGTAAAAATAAATTGAAAGTACCTTTGGTTAGTTTGCCTGCGATTTCGAAGAGTTGGAGTCGTATCGCTATTGATATAGTAGGACCAATGAGTGATTGTAAAAGTACAGGGAATAGGTACATTTTGACTGTTCTTGACCTGGCTGCTCACTATCCTTTGGCGTTCGCATTACAGAATTGTTCAGCTGTTGAAGTTGCTAAATGTTTGATCAACGCGTTTTCTATGTTTTGGTTTTTGAAATTGATTATATTGTGTCTACGCCTAATCGAAGAAAGAATAAGCGTCTTTGCCATGTGAATTTGATGAAAAAGTATGGGCAACGTGATTTTTCTGTATTATGTTCTAATGTTTTGAAAACAGTGGATTTAAAGTGTTGTGATGCTGAGACAATGAAAGTTGAAGTTAATTGTCCAGATTTTGATGAAAGTGTAAATAGTGCTAATTCTGTGTTGTGTTCTGATGTATTAAGTGATAAAGTTGATTATGAGGAGTTTTGTGAATCTGAAAGTCCTTATGATTTGTTAGTTAAGTCAGTTGATTGTGATGTTGTTGTACGAGATTTTGTGGATAAATCGCAATTGGATTCAAATTTGAAGTCGGAATTGTTTAATGTGTTAAAATCTTTTGGTGATTTGTTTACAGTGAAACCTGGTTGCACTAATTTGGTTACACATAAGATTAAGTTGGTGGAGGGGGCTAAGCCTGCAGCTATGAAACCCTACAGAATGAATCCAGACAAATTGAAGAAAGTGGAGAGGGAAATTTCGGAATTGTTGAAATTGGGGATTATTCAAGAGTCTAATTCTGAATGGTCTGCGCCTATAGTGGTGGTTAAGAAATCAGATGGGTCTGATAGGTTGTGTACAGATTTTCGTCGGTTGAATGTACTTACTTGTGATGATCTATTTCCGATTCCTCGTGTGGAAGATTTGATTGATAAGGTCGGTAAAGCTAAATATTTGTCGAAAATTGATTTTTCGCGAGGATTTTGGCAGGTAAAATTAGATGAAGAGTCTATTCCTTTGACTGGTTTTGTTATTCCTAGTGGACACTATGAGTGGAAGTATATGAGTTTTGGGTTAAAGGGAGCACCTGCAACATTTTCTAAGCTAGGCAGAGTTTTAGTTAAGGGTATGCAAGAGTTTTGTGATGTGTTTTTTGATGATCTTATTATTTTCAGTGGTTCATGGTTTGATCATTCGAAACATTTGTTTGAAATTTTGTCTAAGGTTAGAGAGGCTGGTTTGACGTTAAATCCTAAGAAATGTTCATTTGCCAATGCTGAAATAGATTTTCTTGGACATCATTTAGGTTTAAATTCTGTACAACCGTTGAAAGTGAAAATTGATGGTATGTTAAATTTTCCTAGGCCTACGAATAAGAAACAACTGTTGTCATGGTTAGGATTAGCGGGTTATTATAGACGATTTTTGCCTCACTACTCTGAATTAACATTACCTTTGTCAGAGATGTTGAAAAAAGATAAGAAATTTGAATGGTCTAAATCGGCTGAAGAATCATTTATTGAATTGAAATCAAGATTGGCTTCTCGACCAATTTTGCGTCCTCCAAATTTTAATGAGAAGTTTTATCTGGCTGTTGATGCTTCTTTGTATTGTGTGGGGGGTTGTTTATTTCAAGTTGTGGATGAAATTGAACACCCAGTTTGTTATTTCCGTCGTAAGTTAAATAAACATCAGATTAATTACTCAATTGTAGAAAAGGAAGCCTATTCTCTTTTGCTAGCAGTTCGATTGTTTTCTGTGTATTTTGGGTCGAATTCAGTGATAGTGTTTACTGATCATTCACCGTTGAAAGCTATTTCTACTATGTCGAATTCGAATCAACGTCTGTTAAGATGGAGTCTTGAATTAAATCAGTTTAGTTTAGATATTAGGCATAGAGCTGGAAAGAATAATATTCTACCTGATTTGTTGAGTAGAATTCCAGAGATTCCGTCTGTGTAAAATTTTTCTTTTCTGTGCTTTATGTGATGTAATTTTTTTCATGTGTTTCTAATTTCTGCTTAAGGCTAAGTTACTGATTTTTCTATCTTTCCCTTAAGAAAAATCATCTGTGAGGGGGGATATGTTATGTGACACTATTGGACTTACTTACTTTTGTCTTATATATGATATCTATGGTAGTTTTGAGCAGCTTCTTCCGTTGAATGTCTTGGTCGTTGGGTTGATAAAATATTAAATATTATTAAAACGAATCAATCTGTTGTTATTCGAACTATCTACGCCCCAGCTCACTACAAGTGTTACAGCAGGGAACTAAGCACAGATTCTGGTGGAACACCATATGGAACATGGAACCAATTTGAGCGGGAATGCCCAGTAACAATCATTTGAGATCTTTTGGATATAAAGGGTGTAAGCTAGAGAAGGCTTGATCAGAGATCCTAAATGAGAGTTTCAGACGTTTCAGCAGTCAAATGTATCAAAGGCAATTGAGACATGAAAGCAGGTAAGCATGGCAATCTCGGACAGGTCATGGGCATAAAGCAGAATTATAAGCAGAGTTGCTTCAGTTGAGAGAAACTGTTTGGAGCCAGATTGAGAAAGCGGAAGCAGGTTTTCAGTTATTAGAAAATATTGTATTTGTGATTATACTGTAGACCTATGCTCGTTATGCGTAGATTTGTCTAGATTGTCCAGATTTAAGAATGTTAACTGAAGACTTTAAGAAGACAGAATAATAGGCCTAATTTTTATCATTGATTAATAGCTTGATTTGCACTGTCGGCATAAATAAATTTTATATAAATGCAAGTATTTTTTCTTTCTTGAATGAAGTACAGACCTCTCTGAATAAGCCATTTATTTTATTACCAACAGTAACAGTTAATATTATTGCAACGATGGGAGTTCAAATTAGTTCATGAAAAGGCCGTTGGAGGTAAATCATTACAACAATGTTTCTCCCTGCTCCGTCACTGCAGTAGGACCAATATTCACCATTTATGGTTGAGCTGACTGAAAGAGTGACTTGTTTCTATGAAAAATTGTATAGCGCTGTATCTGCCAATTCAAGAAGCAGTAAACGCAGCCAAAACATTGCGGTGTGAATCTTTGCTAAACAAAAGTATTTAGGTATTCAATTGCGCATGTTCTTCTATCAGAAACAAAGAACTGAAATATGAACACCAAACTGTGAAGCTGGCTAGAGCATTTTTCCGGGAGATATTGAATTTGGTAATTAGTAATATGCGTTTCAGCGTCTCGAGTGCTGTTTAATTTGAGAGAAAACAAAGACACGCCCCAATATTGAATTATAGAAGTCATCTGGTTAATTTCGAAGAAACTGAATAATCACATATTGTCCAATACTTCCTTGTGGATTGCAAATTGAGAACATAATGAACCTTAAGCCTAATTGTCACTGTCTTTGCACTTGCAAAATGAGACCAAGTTACAAAAGAGAAAATTAAACGATGGTGCTAGCAAAACGAAATTAATCCTCTCACTGCCTGGAATAGTTCTAAACTTTTCTCAGCCATGATGAGCCATTTTCAAGCGCTGATAGATAATAATTATAATTTTGCATAGTCCAGTTACACGTATTTTGATAGTATTGCAATCATTTTGCTGTAAGCGTTAATCTTCCTCTTCTTTTTCTTCCATCTATTTGTGATGACGATGAGTGTGAAACAAGATGACTCCAGGTCTTCCTGTCTCTTGCCATGTGTGTGTGTTTCAAATTCTGTTAAGTTCAGATTTTGCTTTCGGACATTTTTTTATAATAATTATCTATCCATCTCTTTCCTTGTCTTTTTTGTCACGTGTCCAAACAATTGTAGTCTTCTTCTGAATTTGTCTATAGCGGTGTTCGTCATATTTATTCTTTCTCTTGATACTTCGTTCCTAATCTTATATCTTTTTGTAATTCCTAGCATTATTCTTAGGCATGCCATTTCAAAGGTAAGTATCCTCCTTTCATCTTCTTTCTTCATCTTCCAGCATTCGAACTCGTATATCAAGAGTGGTAACATCATTGTCTTTTAAACTATAGTTTTTATGTCTATAGATAATATTGATCATGTCCAAATTTTGTTTAGTTTTCCCACTGCCGCTGCCGCTATCACAATTCTTTTGTGTCTTTTTCGCAATCTCCATCTTCCGTCGACTACAGTCGCAGGCGCTAATACGCTACGCCAAATTTACAAAATAATCTAGGATATTGGAAGATCGCAAAAGCCTAAAATATAAATCTAATCATCTGGTTAATTTCGAAGAAACTAGTTAAGCACACATTATCCACTATTTCCTTGTGGATTGCAAATTGGGAACATAATTAATCCTATTTTTTCACTGTATTTTCACTTGCAAAAGGAAACGAAATATAAATATTAACACACTGAAATGATTCAGCAAAGCATCATGCGTTTTGTCATCTTCTTTCGCTATGCGATATAAATTCACTACTGCACTTCGTAATTAACATCAGCGCTAAACTTTCTCTTCAGTCACGTTCTCCAACTGCGACGATCTTTCTGCTCCTGTGTCATCACCTGCTTCTTCTATGTTGTCATGGACTTCTGTATCCACCAGTTCCAGATAAGGAGCATCTGCTATCGAGACTTCTGTATCCACCAGTTCCAGATAAGGAGCATCTGCTATCGAGACTTCTGTATCCACCAGTTCCAGATAAGGAGCATCTGCTATCGGGACTTCTGTATCCACCAGTTCCAGATAAGGAGCATCTGCTATCGAGACTTCTGTATCCACCAGTTCCAGATAAGGAGCATCTGCGATCGGGACTTCTGTATCCACCAGTTCCAGATAAGGAGCATCTGCTATCGAGACTTTTGTATCCACCAGTTCCAGATAAGGAGCATCTGCTATCGGGACTTCTGTATCCACCAGTTCCAGATAAGGAGCATCTGCTATCGAGACTTCTGTATCCACCAGTTCCAGATAAGGAGCATCTGCGATCGGGACTTCTGTATCCACCAGTTCCAGATAAGGAGCATCTGCTATCGAGACTTTTGTATCCACCAGTTCCAGATAAGGAGCATCTGCTATCGAGACTTTTGTATCCACCAGTTCCAGATAAGGAGCATCTGCTATCGGGACTTCTGTATCCACCAGTTCCAGATAAGGAGCATCTGCTATCGAGGCTTCTGTATCCACCAGTTCCAGATAAGAAGTATCTGCTATCGGGACTTCTGTATCCACCAGTTCCAGATAAGGAGCATCTGCTATCGATTCGTAATTGCCATCGCTGGCAAGATAAGCGATGTCTTCGTAATATCCATTGTCGGTGTCTATATGGTCGTAATGATTGTAGATTCCAGGAGCTGAGTAAGTCTGGGCATTTTTAAGACCTTGGTACCGTTTATCGTCATGTGTGTTTTCTCCAGCGGCAGATGATTTTCTACCCAACAATAATATCATTTCAATTGAGTGGCAACCAGAAAGTTTTGCCAGCTTAGAAATAAGAATCAAGCAACATAATTATACATTCAATTTCAAGCACACTAAAATAGCAAGTACACCCCATATTATAAAGTACATATTTGTAGCAGCTAAAAACTATTCAAATTATAAAGTCATGGGAGTGTGAATTGAAATGAATGAAGCAAATAAAAATAAAGATTAAGGTTAATAAAAATTAAGGTTCGTGCATATAATTAGGCCTATTTAACATTTCAAAATGTTAGTAATATCCTTTCATTTCCTCCATAGCTGTAACCAGTGCTTTTTTCTAGAAAAAGTTTCGGGCCCCTGGTCAGATCAGTGAAGGCCCCTAAAATGTTTTGACGCTTAATTTTTTAGTGGTGATGACGTTTTTTTAGTCATCAAGTGTCAAAAAGTGGTGATGACCTTTTTTGCTCATCAACAAAAACAGATGTGGGAACGCCGTACCTGTACGTTCCCAAACGCAATAATTATATATACAATCTGACAAAAAAGGTGTGGGAACGCCGTTCCCATGCGTTCCCACTGAAAAAAAGCCCTGGCTGTAACAACCTAGCCTCGATGCCCTTCGGATATTGACTATTATTGTCTGGCTGATCTTTCACCTTACTCATAGCTATTTTAAGAAAGGCTGAGCGCCTAAGAATAAGCAGCTACTGTTGTGCAGCTTAGTACTTACCAAAGTGTTATATAAATCCAAGAGATTTTACTTACTCGCTTACTTCGTGACACCTCTAAGCTAAAGATACATGTTGTTGTGCACGGAATTTAACAATGTAAACCATGTTTTCCCACATTTATATTTTCAGTGACAACGTTTTAACCTAATTATTAATTGCATCTCTAAGTTTCTGAAACGTGTGCTTTGATCCCCTCCGTGTATCACCATCCGTTTGTGACGATGTCAGCCATTTCCTTAACCCTTATACACTGTAGAGATGTACCGCAACAGCTCCTCAAACATGTTTGCTGTCATAGTACTGGTGACTGCTGCATTGTGCACATCTTCGCTGCTTTCCCAATACATTCGGCTGTTAACCAACATAGCGTTGCCGGACACCGGCAAATTGCAATTACCAGACGACAGTGTTGCAGCAAGCTGCTATGAGGTCTACACGGCATACTGTACTTATTGCTCGTTTAAGTGATGTGTTCAATTGGCCCATCATCGAAGAACAGCTCGAACTGTGATGACGCTGTACGATCGATGCCTGGCATCGAAGTGCTACCCAGCGGAATGTCAGGCTGATTGAGATCGGTTTATCGCCCATTGCCGTGGTGGTGGCGCAGTTTTCTTTGGACATGATAGTTTTGGTGGCAGTGCTGCGGCAGTGCTGTTTGAGTTGGCTGTTGCACCACAGCATCACGAGTGTGCAGTTGACGCCTAACGCCGTCATAGTTGCAGTCACGGTCACCTGCTGCACCACACTAACATCTGCCCCGGGTTTGTGCTTGTGCTTGATCAGTCATCAGCTGAATCTTTCTGATCGGCAATATGCTGTCATCACTGAAGCTGGAGTAATTTACTCTATATGGTACAGTACAGTATATGGTATGTGCTGATCATTTGGCTGATGGCTAGCATTCATAATGTGAACAAAAGCTCTATTTAAATTGCATATCAGCACTTGCATTCTTTTTGAGCCGCAAATCTACTCATTTGCAATAATTTAGCCTTCTTACCTCCTGACGACCAAAACAGCGATCGTAATCGAAGCGACACAAAGGACCAAAGCAACACCAATAACTGACCCGACTGGAAAAAAACAGCACTAAAATTAACATGATCTTTCCTTCATAATACAATTCTACTGCACCGTTCGTACCTCACATCCAGGGAGGTTAGTCATTGGCCTTGGTCTTGGTTTTAAGGATTTTTAAGGACAAGTTACAAGTCCTTGGTCCTGGTCCTGACCTAGATGGCTGAGTCCTTGTTTCTTGTCCAGGCCTTGGGGGTTGAGTCCTTGGTTTGACCTTGAAATAAATCAGTGACTTGTATAATAAAACATTGCTGCATTAATTCAATATCCACCATGTACAGTAGGTCTAGTGAATAAGGACTCATTCAAGATATAATTTGATTATATATTACGGCCTGTGTTTACGGCATCCATATAATGTTGTCACACGACAATGGGAGCAGCATTTATTATTTTATATTACAAGATGGGCCAATAAAACCGGTACAATCCTGTTTCGTTGTAGACATTTTCACAACTCCTAGTCAGAATGCATGAAATTTGATCGATTTCTGCGTTATTATATTCTGAATGCAGTCATTTAAGTTTTTGTTTGCAATTCCATGGTGCAGCGCCGTCACTTTGCGAAATTCAGGCTGGGGCAGACTTGTCCTTGGATTGGGTTAACACGTGGCTTGGGACGGGTTGATTGGGTTGGGTCCAGATTATGAAAACTTAATGGTTTGGGTTGGGTTTCGTGAGTATATACCTGTTAATCGTAATCACGCCTGTTAATCACGTCAAATATAGGGGTTCTGTTTACTGCCTTGATAATAGCCTTGATTCTTGTATTGTGCCATATAGACTGCATGCACCTAATGGTGCCATGTACGTTAGCCTAGATTCCTTCGTAGAAAACGCATTCAATAGTCTGTACATACCGGATCATAGCAATTGAGATTTATCAAATCACGTGGACGACTGCTGTTGACTTGTCTGTACACATTCCTTAAACCAGGCACTGCTAGTTGGCAATAGGCTTAACAGTAAGATCTGTTCATGTAGTTTGATGATTTTTTGGTCTTATAATTCAGTAGCCTATAAAAACTCAAAAATGCAATGGAAGGCACTGTCAAACGTTGCAGTAGTGAGTCTAAATAAATGCTTTCTTTATATGCTTGGTTGAAGTTCGTACTGAAAACTTTTGGCTACAAGAAAATTCAACGTAGGAAGTTTATCATACATTGGTGTGAATATATGTATATTTTTAAAAGAACGTTTCCACTCTCGCGATTCCTTCGGGTCGGGATGGTTTGGGTAGGATCAGCAGGCAAGAATCTTATTTAGGTTGGGCTGGGAAGTTGATGGGTTGGATTTTAGTTCAGAAAACCGACCTGCGGACAACTCCGGGCTGGGGTAGAACTAGTTCATCAAAAATATGGGCCATTATGTTTTATTGCTTATATTTGTAGTGCACTTTTTCTTCAGTGTTAGTGTTCATACATTTGTTAACGGTAATGCTGCCTCTTACCTTTTTGCGTCCCAATCCTCTACATTATACACTGTACTAGTAATATGGACTATAACACTTAACATTGCAGTAAATAATTTAACTAGTATAGTAAAGTCCTTAGTCCTGGTTGGCCTATATGGTTAAGTCCTAGTTCTTGCCTTGAGGATTGAGTCCTGGTTAACATCCCCGTTCATATTTTTCAAAATTGTTAAAAAACAGCAAATTGCGTTTTATTTGTTGCGCATTACCTGTGCATGTAAAAGTAAAAGAATTGTATTATTCTTAAAGACAAAATTGTCATACTGACATGTTATGTAATTGGTCCAATCTGATTGAATCTGCTTCGTTGTCTCAGTAGAATATGACAGTGATGCATCATCAATCTGCTTCGTTGTCTCGGTAGAAGATGCGTCCGCAATCGGCTCGATGATTTCTAAAATGGATGGAACATGAAGTCCTTTTAGTCTCATTCTGTGGTGGTTTCATAAGGAAATATTGTCTCACTAATTTCGACCATTGACGACACAGCAAATGCTCTAAAACTAGTTTTGTGACGCCTGAATTATGCGGTTAAAACGTAGAATGAAGACCACGCTATTGTAATTCTATGTACCTCTTCTTTGACAGATAACAGTCTTGACTTCACTGCAATCTGCTGTTTTCCATTTCAAACTAGAATTTTCAATGTAGATGCACAAATCTCTGGCCGAAATTCTCTCGTAATCAGAGGAATGGCGCCAATGTGTAAATGTCACTTCTATTGGTTGTTCTAATGATCAGAAAAAATTGGTGTTTAATGTCACAGACATGTCTGGTAAATCATTACAATACATAATTTACTAATGTGATGCTTAGGAAACATCACATAACAGAGGAAAGACTAGATACAGTTGTTATTTACGTGTGGATATAAAAGGAGTGGTTTTAAAAAAAGAAACCATAATTTTTTAAAAATAAACCATCTTTTTGAAGTTGTAATTGCAGCTGTCCGTATAGTAATATAAGTCCATATAATAATAGAGGTTCATAACTGCATTTATATATATTTACACAAGATTCGATAGTGCGTTATGTCCTCCAATAAAATATGCGTATATAATACGAGTTTTATGTCCAAAATAAAACACGCACATCATACATAAAAATACGCTGGCGGTGACGTTATAATGCGACATACTTTGTTGTTTCTCTATTATCTACGCACCTAAATGGTTAAGTCATGTTACCTTTGAAGCTTAACTTCCAAAGCCAAGTTATTTTTCTCAATCCAATCCAGAACTTATAATGATCATTACTTCCTCCATGACCTCTTGCTACCATTCTGAGTCTGTCTATGACATGTTGATTGCTTAAATAAAGGAGGTCACCGCCTGTAAGTAAGCATTTGTTTCTTGCCTCATACCATGGTTCATGACCAAAAGTGATTTTAAAGCAAGTGTGGTCCAGAGGAAATGTTCCCTCAAAATTTTTGCACTGATCACCTGAAATAGCAAAATAGCTTTAACTTCCATATGCCGGTTCACTTAGACAAATATTTAAAAATTCTTTTTACAATGATCGGTGGATTAGATCGGAAAACACACAATTCACAATTTGAATATAGGTCTCTAACAATACATGAGCCATGGTTGTTATCATGATGTTTTTAGATATTAATGATAGCGGCCTTTTGATTTTTTGTGTCGATCTGTTTATCGTCTTCTGTTACGAGTCATCTGCTTTCAAGTCTAGCGTACTTTCTAAACTACTGATACAGTATTTGCAAATATGCATTTGGCTATAGATGATGATTGTCTGCATTCATTTCTTCGAATTTCCTGATTTTGACAGATGAATGCGCGAAATTGCCACTCGGCGACAGCGGGGGGGATATACAATGATCAGTGTTTATTCTAGGCCTTCTCGGGGGATTCCCCAAGTTTAAAAATCCCCCAATTTTTATATGTTCCATTGGGGATGGAAACTCCACCCCCCAAAGCTTGACGAAGTAGGTTTTTTTTTGGAGACAGGAAAATATATAAGGATGACCATTGCTTATTGCTTGTCAGAGTATTTAAGAAGGATAAGAAATATAATAAGAGAGGCTGTGACCCCAACTGGTAAGGAAAAGAGGAAATAAATATAATAAATATAAAAATGACCTTTTTTGCTCGTCAAGGTTTTTAGGGAGACAAACCTTCTCCCCCAAGCATTTCAAAATTTAACACCACTCAATGTCAAGGTGGCTAGAATAAACACTGTACTTTAACGTATAATGCTCCTTTAACGTATAATGCTCCTTTAACGTATAATGCTCCTTTAACGTATAATGCTCCTTTAACGTATAATGCTCCTCTTCGACTGCCCGAATGGTCCCTTTACGAGTTGACGTTCCTTAGGATTAATGTTGTTTGAGATGATATTGTAGTTGTTGTTGAGTATCGCCCTAGCGCTTCATTGAAATTAACACGAGTTCCTTTTTACGGCCAGTAGAAGACACTCCTCGAGCCTTTTCGACTGCTCGCCACCCGCGCTAAACACACTCTCCTCGCGGTCAAAAACCCGACTGCCATCTAGCGGTCCAAAGCTCTACTGCCCTCTAACGGCCAAAAACTCTACCGCCCTCTAACGATCAAAACCCGACCGCCCTCTAACGGTCAAAACCCGAACGCCCCCTGCCGGCGCCCTCTCCCCTCCCTTCCTCTGACCGTCCGAGTGTCTTCCTCTGGGGCCTTTCTTTATTAATCCAGATTCTGACATACATCAATGCAGTTTAAGTTACCGTGACAACGTCGGAGGCGACAGCAACTCTTCGTCCTTAATTAACCCTCTGGGGTATTGCCGATAAAACCTTCTCTGGAGCCTGTTTCGCCTTCGGTGTTCGCCGCCCCCACCTGTTGATCCCATTAATGTCAGGTCTGTCTTTAGCAGTAGCAGTAGTAGTAGTAGCAGCAGTAGTAGTAGTAGTAGCAGTAGTAGCAGCAGCAGCAGCAGCAGTAGCAGCAGCAGCAGCAGCAGCAGCAGTAGTAGTGGTGGTGGTGGTGGTGGTGGCAGCAGCAGCAGTGGTGGTGGTGGTGGTGGTGGTGGTGGTGGTGGTGGTGGTGGTGGTGGTGGTGGTGGTGGTGGTGGTGGTGGTGGTGGTGGTGGTGGTGGTGGTGGTGGTGGTGGTGGTGGTGGTGGTGGTGGTGGTGGTGGTGGTGGTGGTGGTGGTGGTGGTGGTGGTGGTGGTGGTGGTGGTGGTGGTGGTGGTGGTGGTGGTGGTGGTGGTGGTGGTGGTGGTGGTGGTGGTGGTGGTGGTGGTGGTGGTGGTGGTGGTGGTGGTGGTGGTGGTGGTGGTGGTGGTGGTGGTGGTGGTGGTGGTGGTGGTGGTGGTGGTGGTGGTGGTGGTGGTGGTGGTGGTGGTGGTGGTGGTGGTGGTGGTGGTGGTGGTGGTGGTGGTGGTGGTGGTGGTGGTGGTGGTGGTGGTGGTGGTGGTGGTGGTGGTGGTGGTGGTGGTGGTGGTGGTGGTGGTGGTGGTGGTGGTGGTGGTGGTGGTGGTGGTGGTGGTGGTGGTGGTGGTGGTGGTGGTGGTGGTGGTGGTGGTGGTGGTGGTGGTGGTGGTGGTGGTGGTGGTGGTGGTGGTGGTGGTGGTGGTGGTGGTGGTGGTGGTGGTGGTGGTGGTGGTGGTGGTGGTGGTGGTGGTGGTGGTGGTGGTGGTGGTGGTGGTGGTGTGGTGGTGGTGGTGGTGGTGGTGGTGGTGGTGGTGGTGGTGGTGGTGGTGGTGGTGGTGGTGGTGGTGGTGGTGGTGGTGGTGGTGGTGGTGGTGGTGGTGGTGGTGGTGGTGGTGGTGGTGGTGGTGGTGGTGGTGGTGGTGGTGGTGGTGGTGGTGGTGGTGGTGGTGGTGGTGGTGGTGGTGGTGGTGGTGGTGGTGGTGGTGGTGGTGGTGGTGGTGGTGGTGGTGGTGGTGGTGGTGGTGGTGGTGGTGGTGGTGGTGGTGGTGGTGGTGGTGGTGGTGGTGGTGGTGGTGGTGGTGGTGGTGGTGGTGGTGGTGGTGGTGGTGGTGGTGGTGGTGGTGGTGGTGGTGGTGGTGGTGGTGGTGGTGGTGGTGGTGGTGGTGGTGGTGGTGGTGGTGGTGGTGGTGGTGGTGGTGGTGGTGGTGGTGGTGGTGGTGGTGGTGGTGGTGGTGGTGGTGGTGGTGGTGGTGGTGGTGGTGGTGGTGGTGGTGGTGGTGGTGGTGGTGGTGGTGGTGGTGGTGGTGGTGGTGGTGGTGGTGGTGGTGGTGGTGGTGGTGGTGGTGGTGGTGGTGGTGGTGGTGGTGGTGGTGGTGGTGGTGGTGGTGGTGGTGGTGGTGGTGTGGTGGTGGTGGTGGTGGTGGTGGTGGTGGTGGTGGTGGTGGTGGTGGTGGTGGTGGTGGTGGTGGTGGTGGTGGTGGTGGTGGTGGTGGTGGTGGTGGTGGTGGTGGTGGTGGTGGTGGTGGTGGTGGTGGTGGTGGTGGTGGTGGTGGTGGTGGTGGTGGTGGTGGTGGTGGCAGCAGTGGCAGTGGTGCAGTGGTGGTGCAGTAGTAGTAGTAGTAGTAGTAGTAGTAGTAGTAGTAGTAGTAGTAGTAGTAGTAGTAGTAGTAGTAGTAGTAGTAGTAGTAGTAGTAGTAGTAGTAGTAGTAGTAGTAGTAGTAGTAGTAGTAGTAGACCTCCCTCCCTTATAGTACAATGATCCTTGGCCTAACCATGGCGTGGCACGGGGGCCCGCCCCTTTCATGATCGAGACCGGTCGTAGCAATCCTTGAGGGCGGCCCAAGGATCCAGCAGTCCAAAACCGCTGAGTTGTTAAGGAACCGGGAGGGTAGGATTAGATTGAGAAGAACATACCAGATCTCTTTAACGCGCTTAAGACCGACGACCTTTTTTCTGCTCGTCAAGACTTTCGAGCCGAAAATGTCGAAGTCCACTATACTGGAATGATAGCTGCGCCACTTACGATGGTTACCAAGTTGCTCGTAACGTTATCTAAGGTTATGTATGAGTTTGAGAAAAAGGGTTATCTAAGGTTATTTATTTTGTGAAGTTTATTTACCTTTTTCAAACGTATAGGCAAAATTGAATTTCTAAATTGCTTTTACTTTTCGACATTAACATTAAAGTTTTTGTTAGTTTTTTTTACTACGGTAATTTTGATATTCTATGGAATCTATGATGATTATGACGTCACATTACTGCTGAAGAAGTAAACAGCTTAGTAACTCGGGAGTTGAGAATATTAGCTTATCCAGCGTTAGGCTACTGTGGCAAATAGTCATTACAAGACAGCGTTACGAACAACTATGATCAATTCATATCTTTCAATTCATATTCAAACAGCTGAATGAAACTTATAATCCTGGTTTTCGTAGGAACTTAAAGGTTTTCTAAGTTTATATAAGGTTAATAATTATCTTTCTGCGCTGAACGAATCGGATTTATGTCGCCTGTGTCGGTGTCGTTGGCCCGCCCGCCATTTTATCCAAGCCACCAGTCACTCGACGGAGCCTATAGGCTATAAAGGGCAAAGATTGTTCCTGTTCACGCGCGGAATTCCATCTTCAGTCGGTTCCCGTCAAGTTCGGCGATGGATTACTGTCTCGCAGATGACCGCCCTCAAGGATTCGCCGTCTTATTTTCGCCACGCGGAGATTTTTTCTCAGCATCCATGCCGTCCTTCAAAATCCTTTCTGCGTTTTCGCTGACTCTTCGACAGAACGTCTCCTTGCGGAAGACCGCCTTCTGAAGGGCTCACTGACCGATTTCAACACGGCAGCGACCTCTTTCGTGCCATCTGAGCGGACTTTCCCTCAAGACCAACATCTTCCGTTCCATGTTTATTTGTCAGCGTTGTTGACACGCCTTTGACTTTGGCCTTCGCCATGCTACGGAGCTATTGAAGTTGTCAAGTAACATAACCATAACCATAAGCTTATTAGCAACTATGATGATTACGACTGGGAATGTTAGAAACATACAAGATTACAGACTAGTTTTTTCACCTATATATAATTATATTATATATATATATATATATATATATATATATATATATATATATACATCAGAGATGGGGGACTGGGGATTCGCCGGGTGTCTGCGCTTGCACCGTCTGCCTTCTTGGCTTCAGCTGCGAGCACCCGAGATCTCCAGTCGTCCATTCTTCTGAAGGCAAGTCTGCCTACGGACCCACGTGAGACCGAGATCATCGCCCAGTGGAGGGAAATGAGCCAAATGGATAATCCTGGTTCGGGCCCTCTCCACAAGCAGTCCACTTGGGATCGTCCTCTGATTCTTAGGGAGTTTATCCACCTGCTCCAATCTGACCAACGGCAGTACCATCAGGCACGTCTACGGGCCGTTTCAGCGGAGCACGCCGGGGACTGGCTTTATGCGCTGCCCATCGCTTCCTGTGGACTGCGCATGGACGACGAGGCAATCAGAATCGTCGTCGGCCTCCGCCTCGGTGCCAACACCTGTGAACGGCACATCTGCCCTTGTGGGGAACAGGTGTTGGAAGTCGGCTCTCATGGTCTGTCTTGCTCACTCGGCCCAGGTCGCGTTCCACGTCACACAGTGATTAATGACGTGGTCTACCGGGCGCTTCTTCGAGCGGGCATTCCATCTGTCAAAGAACCACCCGATCTCTCGCGTTCTGACGGTAGAAGACCGGACGGCCTCACTCTGATCCCGTGGCACGCCGGCCGTAGTCTGATTTGGGACGTAACCGTGGCAGACACAGTCGCTGCCACCCATCTACCCATCACGTCTTTGTTGGCAGGTGCGGCTGCTGAGGCAGCAGCAGTTCGCAAAAATACTAAATACGCAGATCTGACAACAGATTACAATTTCCTTCCATTGGCCTTTGAGTCCTTCGGGCCAGTAAGTCTCGACGCACAGATTTTCATCAGACAACTAGGTCGTCGTATTTCAGAGTCTTCCGGAGACAAAAGGGAAGGAAGCTTTTTGTTTCAGCGCTTGTCTATGGCCATACAGCGCTTCAACGCAATATCGTTTCGAGGAACTTTTTCCGTGGCCGACCTCGAAGAACCTGACGAGAGAGTTAACACACATTAATTTTTGTCTCCGGACAATTTTTTTTCTCATAAGACCTTCGGGAATGAAGTACCGAGGGCATAATATATATATATAATATATATATATATATATATATATATATATATATATTCATACACATGTATATAATGTATATACACTGTGTTCCAATTGAAGTGCACCATTTTAGAAATGTGGATGATAATTTTTTTTCATTATGAGCAAACTTTTTTGATTATTTTAATTTCTTAAATTATGCCACTTCATTTGCAACACAGTGTAAGCCTGCACTATAAACAATGACTGTGATGATCAGATTCTAAGGTATTCTATGTCGGATAGAGGTGAGCGGTGAGCAGTGCATGAAAATACTCTAAAATATTATTTCTATCTGTGTCAGCTTTCACGACCAAGACGTTGGGACATTTTTAAATGCCAGCGTCATTAAGTTAATGTAGTGACTTTAAAATTGATATAATTTTCCTTTGAGGAAATTTTGACATTTGCCCATTTTCACCTCTAGCTGGCGTCTCTAGCAGAAGAAATGTAATAGAAATCAAGGCAAACCTGAGTATTGACACATTTGCAAATTAACTAGTGACGGTTTTTCCGCTATTAATTCCTCTTTGCCAGTCATCATGACATGCGTTCCATATTGCCATCCATCCGATGACTCCTGAATGGGAACTACAGAACACCAGCAAATACCAGAAATTACATTCGGAGCCGACACGCAAATTTATTGAGCAATGCTTAAAGGGTGCGGGAAGTTTGTAGAAGTGCATGTAGGCTGTAACGCTGGAGAGGCCCGCTGAGGGAACGAGGTTCGAGCCTTGTTGGAGCCCCCAAAGGTCAGCTCAGCCTTCACTCTTGAGATGGCGATGAAAACTGAGTAGCGGATTAATCGGCGGAGTAAATAGGCGCATTACACGATACGGGCTCAGAACACTGGTCCGTATCATGTAATCTGCACAGTAGCCTGGCTGATGGTCTTCAAACGGAGATCAGAACCGCCCTATAGGAGCCTTGAGGTTAGCCTCAAAAGTTCGGGAAGGATATTACTTTTTACTTAAAGATAATCTTTAGGCTTCGTTTTAGCTAGTGCGCAAGATTTGTTATCATCGCTATTTTGATTTCTGTCAACTAATAGCTAGACACAAAATGCTTCCAAGAAGTTCTATCTTCTGTTAATCGTCTTCCTTCTACGACTGAAATTCCTTTCATGTTCATATCTTCTCTGATGTTGTCCATCCATTTTTTCCTGGTTCTTGCTTTTCCTTTATTCCTTTTATTTGAGTGTAGAGTGCCCTGTAGCCTATGATAGTCTCCTTTCATCCATTCTGTTGACGTGTCCATGCCAGTTGAATCTTTTCCTTCTAATTTTGTCGATACTGTAATTGTATCCTGTAGGTTGAGACGCTGTCTGATGATTTCGTTTCTTATCTTTTGTAGCCGGATTACTTCAAGCATTCTCCGTAAGCAGGTCATTTCGGCCACAAGCAGCCTATGTTCATCTGTTTCTTTCATGCTCCATGTTTATGCACCGCATATTATAAAATATAGTAAGTCTATAGTAAGCCTATATAGTAGTCCCGTAAATAATTATTTCGGGACTACTACAATGAAATCAATCTAACAGGCAAAAGAATTCGTACTTACAATTAACCACAACGAAACAAAAACCATGGCAGTCAGTAGAAAGAGAAAAGCTCAAATCGAAGTAGCATTAGATAATACAACAATTGAACGAATCGAAAGTTTCCCCAATCCCCCATGTTGGGTAAAATTGTCAGTAATGGGAGTTATCAAGAGGATATTAAACAAAAATCCCCAAAGGATTGCAAACGATGGGGAGATTATGGAAAATCTGAAGCAGCAATGGCATAAGCATAAACACAAAAGAATTGTTATAGGCGATTATAAAACTCACTGTAATTGTTCCAAATATCACCATACACTGATGTCCAATTGTCGAAGACGTGTCTCTGTCCGCATGTCCAAATATCGGAAATTGTCAAATTCGTTGCCAAATATCTCGAATAGTTGTTGAACGTCATCTGCTCGTCCAAATTTTGGAAAAATGGTAGCGATGAGTTCAGAGAATCGCATATCTGCACCGACTCATTCCAGCTGCGTAGTTCGTTCGTTTCTCTGCGGTAACAGATTCTATTTCGGCCGATGTTGTAGCATTGCTCGTAATTGAAACCATCGTCCCCAGAAGTTAAGGTAAAACAGAGTATGCCTGCATTCAAAGCCAACCAAAAAATTTGTTTCTGAAATTCAAATTTTAAATTATTGAAATTGTTTCTGGCATTGTTTGTCGTCAGCATCATTTCCTATTTCCTTCAATAGCAGAAGATGAGGTGAAGGTGACATCATGAATCAAGCATTTCTATGCGGTTCTTTCTTTCGATGGTTTTGTTGCTGATGTTATGGTCATTCCAGTCCATTCTTCTATATCGTCCACCCATCGTATGTTTGGCCATCATCACTTTCCTTTTCATGGTATGATACCTTCTTGAATTGCTTGTTGTAGATTATCTTTGGTGTTTCTTTGTATGAGGTCGAAATAAGTCAATTTGCGTCTTTGGCATATATGAAAGAATTTTCGTTTTGTATTGGCTCTTTTTTATAAATTATAACTTCTTCGTTTGTTTTTCTGTCCATGCCATTCTCATACTTTGCATTGTTCAGAGAGAAAACATTCCAAAAGCATCTAGTCTTTATGTGCTTTTCTTTTCGATGGTCCAGCTATCATACCCATACCATACCTTCCATTAGTCGTCGTTCGTTTTTCATGCTGATGTTGTTGACTTTCCAGACAATTTTTTATCTCTTCGCTGCCACATCGTTTTCCATCTTTTTTGTCCATTCTATTCAGTATTACTCGAAGCATGATTTTGCTTGTGTGTGTAATCAGTGCAATGGTTCCCTATTTTGTGCATTCTTTTCTGCAGTGTATCATCTGCTTTGGTATTGGAATGAATACTGATTTTAGCCAGTCATTAAGTCATTCTCCAGTATGCCATATTTTACACAACAATTTATGAATTACAGTATGCTAACTGCTTCTTCCTGTCCTAGTTTTAATAATTGTATAGGGACATCATCAATCCCTGCTGCTTTTCTGCTTGTTGTTTTTCTCATAGCTTCATTTACCTCAGATCTCAAGGGAGGTGGTTTAGAGTCTTGCTTATTATTATTCAGGTGTCTGTTTATTTCCTTCCGCTAATTTATATTCAATTTCTCCATCAAACAGTTCATTTCCATGTTCCTACCATCTGTCTTTATCGTCTTCTTATTATATAGTATAGGCTGCCATCGAGCTGTAAGGTACGGTTGATGATGACAAGATATTCGTATCGAACTTCTTTATTTCTCGACACAGCTACCCCGTTGCAAAGTTAGTTAGTTCACTCTCCCCTCAACTACTCTAAGCCATGGGTTTATATCCGCGTTCACTAAGCGCAACTGCGTAGCAGATGATTGAATGTCCGTTATTATAAATTGCACATTCTATCGTACAAAATAATTAGAGAAATTATTCTAGAGTTCAAACAACTAGCTAAGAACAATTATACCAACGTATACAAAATAATTAAGGCAATTATTCTAAAGTAGGCCTACAAACTAATTAACGCAATTATACCCAGAGATGGACATGGGTTGGGTTAACCCATGGGTTGGGTTGGGTTGGGTCATAAATTTAGGCAGTTGGGGTTGGATTGGGTTGGGTCGGGTTGAAAAACGCTGATTTGCACGTGGCACCGTGCACACACCATACATTGGTTATAAAAATGGTTATCGTTTTCCGCATTTTCACGTAACAAATTGCTGCCGAACCAATACTGGCTTATGCCGGCTATTAGTTAAGCGATTGGGGGATTATATTCAGGACTGTCTTGAGCCCCTGGTTCTATTGATCTAAACACAGTTCCAATTTGTTCCTATATAATAGAGCATTAAAGTCATATCTCATTTGATACATAAAACTCTCATCGCCGTTGTGGCCCCCGTTGCGTTCACGAGATTGTGCAGCGTCATATGCCTATAGGTAGAAGTTAATCCCCAGCCACGAGAAATTTGCATAAGATCGGTGGGAGTAAATAATACAAAGCATTGGAATCGAGAATCGAAATTGATGAATGAAGGTTGTTATACTATATAGTCACTTTCTTTGAACCATCCACTGTAAATCCATCTTAATCCCCTTATTTCCTCCAATAACATTTATGAACTACTGCGTGCGAACTTGCTAAGCAAATACTATAATGGCTCTAGGGTTCCTTATTCGTTAGCTGAATTTTGGAGAGTATAGACCTGAGTACAAATCATAACTCGGATGTCAACCTTCCTTTGCAGTTTGCACGTCACTGATAATTATAATGGCGGAAAATATACATGTACAGCGACACTTGATAGGTAATTTTTAAAAATGATTTTTATGCAGTAATTGGCAAATTGTTGCTTATCAATACATTTGCTGAATTTGTTTACTTGAAGCTTGGATGGGTTGGGTTGGGTGAATACTTGCAATTTCCGGCATGGGTTGGATTGGGTTGGGTTGGAGATTTGATGGGTCGGGTTGGGTTGGGTTCTAAAAAATGGACCCATGCCCATCTCTGATTACACCAACATTCTTCGCTCGAGAGATGGAGAGAGAGAGAGGCGTCAGGCCAGTGCAACACCTGTGCCCTTAAACATTCAATTTCCTTTCCCACCTTTATCAATCAATTTGGGACTAAGACCCACCTTACAATATTATTAACCCATCGTTTGATTTAATGCAGTGCATTTTGGAACAACTTTCATAGTTAGATCTTCTATTTTTTCTTAAATATGTTCCTCTGCTATCTCTCATTTGGTAAAATGCAATCAATTTGGTTTTTGGTTTGACCATTTGGTGAAGTCCAAGTGTATACTGTATATTCTTCTTGGATGCTGCTGGAAGAATGCGCCATTGTTTGCCTCTTAAGATTTTCGTCAGTTGAGGGGCGCCATTAGTATGTTTTGTCCCATGGCGCCGGACACCCTAGCTCCGCCACTGTTAAATTCCTTTATGAATACATTTTATACTTCAGTTGAATCACTTATGGGCTGATTAAGACAGCAGGTCCTAAGTCTTGCTGTCTCGTGGTTGCAATATTGTCAGTGCTATAATGCGTTTGGAAACGTTATTCGTACAGCCACAGTATAATAGTCAATTGGATTGGATTGGATTTTTGCTAGGACACGTTGCTTCAGTAACATACAATACCATTGGCAGACAATAAGACTTAACTAGATTAACACAGGTCAGTGCTGAGTACGATAATTTAGAATGATTTTTAAAAAATAGAATTTCGATTTAATTTCCAAAATGGAAGTTCTGAAGTAACGCCCTGGCTTCAGTACAACACCCAAATATCGAATCTCATGCACATAATGCAAAGTAGCACCATGCAATATCAGAGGCGCGCACATGCATGTATGCCGTTTTATGAGATGGCATGAGCAGAGCTGATGATGACTCGGGAGGTAATTTTGAATCAAGATAAAAAGAAAATTAGCCCAATTATATGATACAACTATATCAGGAAGTTGCAAATAAAAACTAAACGTGAGCAAGAAACAGATGCTCGTGTTTAGGGTAATGTTTCTTTACTTTTGTAGTAAAAACGCCGTGAAAGCTGTTCACTTTATCTCGACCGGGCTAAACTCGATGGGCTTATTTGGGTTCGGCTAAACGATGACTTTCGGTTAACCCCTTTAGTGTCAAGCCCGACTATAGTCGGGCGCGGGAAATCGCAGCGTAGGTGTCAAGCCCGAGTATAGTCGTGGAAACCCAAGCATATTCTAAAGTCGTCATTTTCTTTGCCAATTACTTAGTGTCAAGCCCGATATTTGTCGGGGCTGTGTAATATAGATATCCAATCTCTACTTTTAGCTAGTTTTGCCACTATAAACAAGAAAATAGGTCTTATTTGACAGAAACCTGGCTTTTTGGCTTTGAAAAAGTGCCACTTCTAGTAGAAAAAGTGCCACTTATAGGGTTTGAAAAATCATAACTAAGCCGAATTGGGTCCGATCTTCAAGATTTTTAAACTATTCTGTTCCAAATACACCCGCCTACAACTTTGCCGCTCACACAAGGGGGGTCACCGCAGAAAAAAATTTTGATATTGAGCTTTGAACAAAATTTGAGCAAAATGTTGGGGTGGGGGTCCTATTTTTGGCTGTAGGGTGGACCCTACCCCCACAATTTCTTTTTTTGCACGGATCGTTAGAAAGAGCAAATAAAATGCTAAACAACGGTGCAAACCTCATTTCTCTAGCTTCTATATAGCCTGACATATAGTAAATTTAAAACTTATATGTTCACATTTTCATACGAACGCTTTTACCCAAAATTAATTCCCCAGAT